>MU132222.1:130896-159376 GCA_015039395.1 Ceratobasidium sp. AG-I
CCCCCCCTCCTCGGGTACGGCGCCTGTTTTGTTGGACCCCCTTGGCTGATCACCAGGCCTGGTGATCAAACTTTCAGCCCCACCCCGGTATTGATCCCGTGTATTTGATTCCAAATTGATAATATTACGCTCAAGTCCGACGGATATAATATCAAATTGATGTCAAAGATATACAGTCGAACCCCTCTGATACGGTTAAGATGGGGAGGTTGCAAATGCCGGTTTATCGTGATCGAGGGGATTTTGTAAACATGCACAAATGGGTCTGCTTTCGCCCGCTTTTGATGAATTCGTGAGGTATTTTAGACAGGCAAAGCTCGCTTGCAGCTAAGACGTATAGTATTCATACAAACCGTGCACCGTGCATATGCTATACTACGCGTACATGGCGCTGGCTACGGTGTTTGGTGAGGTCAGTGGCAGAATTTGCAACGAATTCGGGGACCGAGCAACCTGCAGTTTCCAGCTTTTTATCGCTGATGAGGGGACCGTATTAGAGGGGTTCGACTGTACTTCAGTAATCCCACTTAGAGAAAGTCACCAGGGGTCAAAAAAAGCTCCGGATCGGGGGTAACCGCAAGTTCTCTCAAGTCCGGGGCTACGAACGACCGAGTTTGATCCGGAGTGCTTTGGGGGCCCTGGAGCGCTGGGCAGCCACTCCCCGAGATTCGGAGTTCCTCTAAACCCCCGGTGCATTTTGCCAATTACCAGCGCCGCGAAAACCAAGCATCAATCAAAGCTTGTATTGGCAGTTTCTCAAACCTTACTGATAGACAACGAATCTGCAGAGCAACGGAGTGGTATTGATTCCGTGGTCACTCTCCGCCAGAACATCAACGATAGCCACAAACGGCGTCTCGGTGGATGGCCACTCCGGAACCTTACCGATTGGTGCTGTTCTTTGGAGTCACGTGTCACTGAACTCCGGATCGCTGAGGCCGTTACGTCTTCTGAAGATTTTCTACCCGGAGCGGTCTCAATAGGACGTCTTCTATCATACCCTACTCAGGAGAGCTTGGCACAGCCATGCAGGAGTATAACCTGTTTGATACCCATTCGGTGTCTCCAAATGCTAAGTTGACACATCGAGATAGGTATGAGGATATTATTGAGGACGAACGGCGTGCGGAGGTTCGCTCGCCGGTTCATATCACGTGACCAAGCGTCCCTCCTATCTTTCTCCTGTATTTCTCCTACCATGTTCCTTTTCTTTCTCTCCTGCTCTACGCGTACGTGTCCCCCTTTAATATTCAGTAGATACAGGCGCGGCTACAGCATGTAAAGCCGCGCATACACGGCCGTTTCTTTCAGCATAAATACGCATGTATTGAGTCGCTCTATATACATCAACTCATTACTATCCTATCCACTGCTTTTGAAACTAAGTTAGACTTGAGTGTCGAGCCGTTCTCGGGTCATTTTCAAAAGATATCGAATGGGTACATAGACGCATGGTCAACTACTTGTACAGCGGTGGGAGTCTCAGAATCATTCAACTTCCCATCATAATGATATATAGTCGTTCTTGTAGCTACAACAGAAGCAAGGCTAGGCTAGGCTAGGTTAGTTGGTTCCTCTGCGCTACAGAACCTGGGTCACTTGTTGGCATCCTTCTAGAATGGTTCAGGGTGCACACTTTTTTCAAGAATAACAAAGGCGGGCAATTCGTACATACCCTCGCCGCGTGGACTCGCCGGACTGCTGGGAGGATATTCTTATAGAGCCGAGAAAGCTTTCTAACTCAGCGCGAACCAGAAATTAGACGGCCGAAACCAAGTACGAGGGCAGATCCCGCTTGATTGGTTGCGCGCGTTGCGCGTCGCACATATACGAGATCTTCTGCAGATTCAACTAAAGCGCAGTTGTCTGAAAAATCTAGGGTGGATTTTTTGCCATGATGAAGACACTGACTCAATAAATGAATGTCAAACAGATAACGAAACTTCCATCCAGAGCATGTCGCTCAAGATTACTCTCGTAAGATACACCATTATTCCGTGCTCAATAACAATGGACATATTTACACAATGCTGAGAAACCTTCGTCAAACGCGCCAGATTTTATGCTAGGTTCTGGTCCTGCTTCAAGAAACTCTTCTCCAATGCCAAAATATTTAAAGAAACGTGCAAGATTGGCATCCCCCATATAACGATTTAGGTACCCAGGTTCTTTGATACCGTAAGACTAAAGAAGAAAACCCAGGAATGCCAAAGCGGGATTAGTAGTGTATATTCACTTATTGTAGTAATAGACACGCAGACGCACCACTGGATCTTCTCCCTTGGAGTTGAGGATGATAGGAAGATAATTACCCCCGCGGGTTTGAACCCCCTTGGAATAACATTCAACTCAGTGGTTTTATTTAAAGATTCTAGTACGCACCCTTGCCATACTGTTGTGTGTGAGGATTACAGTGCGGCGTAGCTCCTGTAAAGACTCATTGATATCGATCAACAACCCTTTGACTTCGGCTTGTTGGACCTGATCCTCGCCGGTATCAATCAGTTCTTGAGACCCCAACACCTGGTCTGACGGCAAATCTGGGAGATGCGGGACAGCAGCTCGATCACTCGATCCTGAGGCGCGCTCAGGCGCAAGTTCCTGCCCATCACGCCGACTGTCCCGCGACACTGATACGTCTTCGGGAATATAGCTAGCGCCATCCAGGGATTGAGCTCGCTCTACAACTGGGTAATGCTCCTGGACTGAGGGTACGTCGATTATTCCAGGACTAGGTGGAGCCTGAGGAGTCTGATGGACCAGAGCAGCGCGCTGAACGTAGCGCGCTATGATGGCAAGTTTGAACGTGAGTGCTTTAGGTAAAATGATAATAATATACAAATAATCTTACCGAGCTGTATATCAAACAAGTGTTGCGACAATTGCAAGCTCAGGTCGGCGTCGTACATTGTGGGAGCTATAAGCGCTCGTGAGCACTTCACATTTTAACGTTTGGTCACTACTCACCACTCGCCATACTCTCCGAGAACCTCAGCGCAGTCTGCACTGACCTGATCTGATCGTCCGTAGGAGCAGTTACAACTGGTTCGAGCGGAATATTCATATGAGAAGGTAGTACGGGTGGCGAATACGTGATGTCCTATCATGAGCTAGAAAATAAGTTGAGCTTGGGCATCTCGCAAAGAACTCACGGAAAATACGGAGAATGAATATTGGGATTTATATCGGGCTTCGAAACAAGACGTTAAACCGTAATCTAAGATAGAGAGAAGAATAGGTTACCCATTTGTACCTCAAACAGGTGATTGGCTAACTCCATTGATAAAACTTGATTGAAAAACGTTGGAACTGTTATCACGCTCTCTATGATCAGTACACCCAAGAACGCCTCATTTAAGAGCATGCTTACTGTGGGATGTATTCTCGACCACTCGAATCACAGAGTGTATCAACTTCACCTCTTCATTGGTCGGGATACCCGTTATTGGCTTCAGGTCGAACGCACTCGCAAGATAAGCTGGGAGCTGAGGAGGAGTATAAATAGCCGCCATTGCGTTGGTTTGGGGTGGGCTAACTTGGACCATGGGCGCTGCGGTTATCGTAATTCCGGGGTGGCGCTCAGCCACCAGTCGTTTGCATCGCCCAAATGTGTTTGGAAAACAACACGTGACCTCATGAGGGCGAAGCTTCGGGCCGAGACTGACCGCCTGAGTCGCTTTCGTCGAACCACATTAGACGACCCGCTGACAATAGAAAATGATTGAGATACTCAACTTTAGCATCTTGATTATCTCCCCCGAGTAATGTTAGTCTCGATCTCCGGCAACCTAAAAAATATGTTCCAAGTTCCGGTTTTTACTTGCGACTTCATGCACTAACTCAAAATGAGCATTTTTATGATGTACAATAGACCTAGGGATTGCTGTGTTCACGGTTTATCTACACCAACGAATTTGGTAGACTAAGCTTGCTCACGCATAAGTAACATTTACGACTTATATACTGTACAATAGCTAGAATACTCCGTAAATTCGACGTCAAAGAGCCAAACACATATGTGGTGGTATGGTGGTGTACTAGCAGGCAGACCTAGTTGATCAGTCATGCAAGCTCAATCCTTTTTACGGATACAATCCAACATAAAACATATATAGGCCTAGAGGCATCGTACGCACTATTATATTGAAACTACACCTAGAACAGTTCTCAAAGCTCCCTATTGATTTAACTAGACTTTTAGTTGTTACTGCTCCTTCAGAACGTGAATACAAGTAAGGCATTTATGTTCTGCAATGTGAATACCTCCCTAAAATCCTCTTCGCCTGTTCCTTTGAGTTGGGCTTTAGTTTCGGGATACCACCCTGCTCGACTAGCTCCATACCAATGTTATAAAAGTGGAGATACTGAGCCAGGGTATCGTCTGCGAAATTGCCCCAGAACGTATAACCTATACCTGACTGTGCACCTGGCATTGGTAATGTCTGACAATTTGCACGTTTGAAATGTTAGAGAGCTATATGCAAGATTTAAGATCATCAGACGAACTGTGGGAGCTTCTCCGTTTTCGTCAACAATGTGATGGTACATCCAGTCGTACGAAGAGTTGAATCCCCGGAAATCCAAATGAGAAAAGCTCCTGAAAAAACGAAAATACTCACTCGAGCAGAATGGTTATGCAACTTGATCATCATCCGTGTTACTTTCTCCACCGCAGACCCAAGTGCGTTTTTCAGCCCGTCTTTCAATCCATCCCTCAACCCGTCCTTCAGCCCATCTCTCAGCCCATCTCTCAGCCCGTCCTTTAGTAAATCTTGTATCCTAACGAGACGCTGATCAGTCTGCTCTTGATTCGCCTTGAGTTGTTCGATAACACCGTTTACCCCTGTCAACAATCTAACCATCGTAGAAGTTAGATCCGCATAGTCTGAAGGAGAAGCTCGTGCGTCGGGGCCAATGTTGTGCTCAGATCGGGCGACTGATTCCACGCGGTTTACCTCCGATGGCGCTATTGGCTCGGCGTCCAACACTACCTCAATCGGTATTCTGGACTTCTGGGTTGAACGCCTTTCTTGCGACTCCACACCAGCTGGTGCATCGCGAGTGGTATGATTCCCTTCGGTCCTACATTGCATATACCGAGCTATCTCGAGGCCATGTGAGCGATATAAGCGAGAAAAGAATGATGCGTGAACAAACTCACCGAGCTGAAGATTAAACAAGTGCTGCGATAGTTTCATGCTCAAGTCCGCATCGCACATCGAAGGGACTAAAACTACTCGTTGGTAGCTTATTTCCTACCCTATGACCAACGCTTACTATTCACCATGCCCTCAGAGAATCTCAACGCAGCTTGCGCTGACCGCAGTTGATCCTCAGACGGAGTGTTGACAACGGGCTCAAGTAGAATATTCATATGAGGGGGCAATTCGGGTGGCGCGTACGTAATGTCCTACAATAATCACTTCAATAGGCACGGGTTATTTGCTGGGAAAATCACTCACTGAAATCATAGGAAAGGAGTGCTTGGACTTCTATCGAACTACAAGTACGAAGATAAAAATGTGGGTTAAAATAAGACCAAGGATTGAAATTAGCATACCTATTTGAACCTCGAACAAGTGATACGCCAAATCCATTGCGAGGACGGAATTGAATAACGTCGGAACTGACGCACATATTTCGCTTCATAACTTAACATATGTTCTATTCAGAGAAACACCTACTGTGCGACGTATTTTCAACTGCTCTTATTACAGAGTGTATCAGTTTCACCTCTTCATCGGTGGGGACGCCCACTATCGGGTTCAGGTTGAAAGCATCCGCGAAATAAGTTGGAAGGTTAGGAGGTGTATGCACAGTAGTCATCGCGTTGTTTCGAGGTGAGTCGACTTAAACCATGAGCGTGGCGATCGTCAGGTGGTGCTCAGTCACAAAGAGAGTGCACAGCCTCCTTATCATTACAGAGCACAGCTTGCGTCGAATAGTGTTTAAGTACTGTAACGGCTAATAATTGTAACTAGTGCAAACAGCCACTTTCAGTCTCTAGAATATAATTTCTGGTGGTATCAGCTTTGATTTCGAGAATGTACTTGTTCGCCTCACCGGCCATAATTTGAACACTAGGTTCCACATATGAAGAAATAGAGTAAAGATGTTCATATTCTGGAATAACCAGCCCTCATATGTACCGCGCCCAGCTACAAGGCAAACATATCCAATCGTATATCCAGATGAATGCATAATACCAACATCGAGAAACACTGAGAGAAGAAGTCTAATGGCTGCATCAGGAAAGTAATTTAGCGATTATGACAACTAAATGTTACAATGTGTTGTAACTCTGTTGTAACTCAGCCGAAACCCGTTTCATTGGTTATATTGCTGACCTGTAATATCGTAGATAGTTGTGATAATTCTGAGTGTTGCAGCCCTGTTCCTGAGTTTCAATGGGTCATAACCAAGATCCCTCTCGACTCAGACGCGATATTCAACCACTTCACTGCCAGACCCACACCATTAAAATGCGCATATATGGATGCTGTATAATGGAACATGAATAGAGCATCGCCGCCTGAAGGTTGAGAATGGAAGCTGACGTCATGATTGGCACGTGCTGATCAACTGTTCATCAAACGCTCCACACTCCTGAACTGCAGCCTCTATCGCCCCGCGACCACCTTTGCCATTTTCCCTTCCTCGATGTGATAAGAAACATAAAGAGATTCAACGCGATTCCGGCGCGTGAAAGGTAAGTGTCTCGTCAATACTAGCAGATATACGTGCTCAAAGTGCAGGTGATTTGTCCAGGTGCCGAACACGAGCATGTATTAGGCCAACTTTACGTTGAGGTCTCGTGGCTTTTTACCCTCTCGTGCCACTGCTAATAAAATAATGTAGCTAGGTGAATTATAAGTCGGATCAGCCAAACAAAGGTATGTACAACGGTGAACCTCACACTGTCGGCTACTCATCCACATCTAGTGAACCAAACTTGTACTTCGTGATTGTTTTTGTAATGTGTAATTAATACTTGCAATAGAAATAAACTATTTCCATGATATGTTTGAATGATTCAAAGTACAGCGAGCTTAGCTAGGTATATGCATCATATCTCATGGGTGCTTGTTGTGACCATGTTATGACATGCTCGAGGTTATGACATCCGGCTGAGTCAGAATATCTAAGTCTGGTCCTGGGTGGCCATAATCACCCGGTCATGTTTTGTTGGTTTTATAGTTATAACCTATCATAACCACCCCCACCAAAACTGGGATGTGCCGCGAACCAATTTGCTGAAGTGCTCCTTTACTTCTGTGCGAAACGCTGCTGCCAATAGGGGACGTCGGAGTGTCACCGCCTTCGGATTGATAGAGTGTGAATGTAGGCATTCAATAATGACCAGGCAGAACGACCAGCAATTATACTAGCATTTGTCGCTATGTCAGTCTGCTATTCTTATTCTTAGTCGTAAATCAAGCTCACCTTGAACGCAGTGTATGCGTGGGCCATGCGATCATAAACTTGGAGCAGGTTTATCAAATGCTGTAGCGGGAGTTTGCGGAATTCGAGGTGTTCCATGACGTGGTAATCGTATCCAGTCAAATCCTCATGGGTACTTGCAATAGTAGCCGTGTCCTTTGCAACCAGATTTGGGGTGTAGGTCCCAGTGGAGACGACCCCGTCGAATACGCTCCTACTAAATCGACGTTCGAGTCGGATCCAGATCCGTTCATACGGAACGTCTTTGCAGCTTAACCTAACAAAGATGAATTCGTGGCGGACGCCGAATCGCTCCTGGCAGCAATAAATGTCTGTGATATTACCATTGAGCCCGCCGTCGCAGAACTCAGATAGCGACATGGTTTCGACCTAGATTCAATCGCACAGAACATGGTTTAATATAGGAATTAAGTCAATCTGGAGAGATAGCGGATACCTACCTCTATGCACGGCTGATGAGAGTGCGTTGAGGGGGGGGGGGGAAGTAAACACAATCTATCTGTGAGCTGAAGTCGACTGAAGTCGTAGGAAATTACCTACCGATACCTATAACGGCGCAATTTGTTGGATATATAACTCAAAAAACCAGCTAGTAGACATGGGGAGATACGTACATGTAACTAATTCAAAAATATATTTGAGTACTAGTGCGGGGCAATCGCTAAACTATCTCACCTAAATTCACTGTGGGAAGTCAGGGCCGTAATTAAAGGTGCGGCGCGGACGTTTCAAGTGTCACCGAGAGACATATAGGGTGGCCCGCCCAAAAGCCTTTAAGGGCCCTGCGGGCTTCGGCACAAAACACCTGGTGTCACGGCCCGGCCTTTCGAAATGGCCCAAAAGTCCTAAACAGGCACTTGCGGCCTCATTTGACACGGTGCGAAGGCCGCTGAAACGTTGGTTAGGCCGCATTTAGGTGATCATTGACACCTATGACAGTGCCTTTTGCGCGTTATTCTCGGCCTCTGGTGCGCAATTGGCGGCTCCGGTGATGTCCGTCATGTTTCCTACGGCCGCCGGGCGCGCCTCTCGGAGACTCTATCTGAGGCCACTCCGGACGTTATTTCACGCTCAGACCTGGTGCAGTCTACTATATGATCATAGCAACTATGTATTTGACCTAAATGCATAATACAATAGCTGTGCTCATAACGTTGGATGCGGCGTAACAAGAAGATACGGAGCAGGAGAGAGGATGGGAGAATGGGAGGGAAAGTATCGTAAGGGGGTCATTATCATTAAAAGAAACCGTGAAGAAAAAACGGCCAAGATGAGAACAGTTCATGGAGAGAGCGTCATTCACGCATGGACCTGTGCGTCGCCCATCAGTCTTACTTCTTCTTCTTCATCGTCGTCGTCGTAGCCCGAGTTGTCTTTGGTTTGGCCAAGGCAGAAGTGACTTGGACATTCCCCTGATATGATCACATATATGCGTGTCAGTAAAACAGACCATGGTATAATTTACTACTTACCGATGCGCGCTGAGCAGCAGTCTGTTGAACCGCTCTCTTTGGCCTATCACTCTGGTCTGCACCAGCACCCGAGTTAGCTTTGCTGCGTGTCGCTTGGCTTGAACCACTAGTAGTGCGTGTGGTCGGTTTCTTCTTCCCACGGACACTTTTGCTAGTGCCACGACCGCCCTTTCGACCACCAGGCGCTGTACCTTTACCCTCATCTACCTCCATACCCTCCGGGTCGGTCTCGTGGTCCGTCGCAGAATGCTCAGGCTCGCTCAGCCCAGAGCTGGCGCCATCAATGTCGTCTTCGAGCTTGGGCTGGTGGGATGTGCTGTTGTATGTAGGTAGCGCTGCAAGAACTACGTTCGCATCAAATGGGGTGTCGCCTGGCTTCAGATTCCGCAGTGTGAGTAAGGTCGCCTGTAAGGGTCCTATAAATGTAATTAGTTAGTAATAAGAGCCCTTGCGGCGCACCTTAGTAAACAAGAACAAACAGAGTGTGTGAGAGTCAGTAAACGGTGTCGCGAGAGCGATACCGGTAGAATTGACTAGTTTAACTTCCGTAGATTCAATAGTAAACTAAAGTACAATGAACACGAATGAAATCCCAGCTCTTTTATAGGTTTTTACGAGTGTTTATTGTCCCACGGCGCGCAGCGCGTTAGCGAGTGCGCGCGTGGTCTTTTATCGCGTATATGCGTTCTTAATAAATCAATCCTTCGACGCAGCGTATATGCTGCGTCGCTTATATCTTTCCATGCGTTACTCGTTCTCCTTCTGAGTCATTTACACGCGTGCCGAGGGCACGCGGTTTCTCCGAGAATGCCCGCGCTTAAGGCCGCGGGGTTTATTTGTCTATTTGTTTGTGTACGCATCTATTACATAAACGTTCCATTCGCCCTCCCCGGTTTGCGTAAGTAAACCGGGACACTTATTTAAAGGTTATCCCACTCGTCTTCGGAGATAACCCAATCGTCTATGTCGGCTTTTCCTAGTCCCGGAACTGCGTCAACATCGACGTTGAGGGGTGTATGCGTATAGGAAAGGGTAATTGGTAAGTCATTAAGCCAATCCTGAACGGACATATGGCTCACCCGATGACGAAGGTTCTCCAGAGCCCTCGGCGTGATTACCGGTCTCGTCATAGCCGGCGCTCGCGTACGCACCGGAGGCGGGGGGTTGGCCGGCGCTGAAGGCCGGGCTTGGTTCCCGGCCCTTCCCCTTCGGTTTGCCTGGGGATGGTTCTGGCGCCGGGACCTCCGATTTCCTGGCGCCCCTTGCGCCTCGCGTTGTGGGTTTTGAGTATGGGTACGGGCCCTGTCGCTTGGCCTTGGGATAGGCATCGCTCGGGCGCCTGAAGCGCTTCGAGTTGTTTCCGTAGTCCCCTGTACATAAGACCCATTTAAGTCATATAAAATATTCATTACAAGCGGATCGCCCTTACCAATGCGTGCTTGCAGGGATGTATGCATCGTCCCCTTAAACCCCTGAGGTACCCTTGGGAGGGCGACCTCCATATCAGGTGTTTCGTTCTGCTTGGGAGCAGTAGCGATCTTCAGCATCGCTCTAAGCTCCTCCTGCGATGCCAGGAGGGCCTTGATCGTCTTGTTGGCGAGCTGTAGTGCATCAGACTCGGGGGACGCAGCGTTCGCACGCGCAGAACCCTGTGTATGCGTGTTGTTACGCTGCGTGCTAGCTGCGTGCATCATCGCCCTGTACCGCTGGTAGGTGGCCGGTTCGATGCCTGGGTGCTCTGCGACGCCCATCCTAAAGTCTTGGAGGGCGTCGCGATAAGCCATGCATTCGTTAAGATCGGAAGTGCTGAGGCCGTGAGCGTGGAATGCGTCGCGCATATTGAAGGAAATGAGGAAAAGTATGCAGTAAAGCAAGCAGATAGGGCAGGTGTAGTGAGACGATTGACGGCTCGCTGAATGAATGCGAGCGATCTCCTTGTCTTTATGTACCTTTTCCCATGCGTCTATGCGACTTGTATGCGTGCTCAACTCAGCGAAATTCAACGCGTTCGTCTCAAGCGTCGGTTCTCCTTCTTCCTCATGTTCATCCTCGTCCTCTGACACTTCCTTTTCCAACGGATCCGTCCATGTGAGCTCTGTAGCGTCCTCGACTCCTTGTGCTTCAAGGTACGCGTCCATCGCTTCGAGGTGGCGTATCCGCTCGAACTTCTCCCAGCTGAAATCTCCCTTTTTCCACAGGATCTTGAATTCAGCATTTCGTCCTTTTCCCGCGTGAGCGACTATCTTATCGACCGCCCATTCGGTTGGTCCCTTAGCTAACGATATTACTTGTTCAGCGCTGCGTCCGGGAAACTTCCTGTCGTCATTTGGGATGTGAGGCCTTAGAAGCGACGCATGAAATACGGGGTATATGCCCCTTGCGCTCAGTTCATCTGGTAAGTCTATTTTGTACGTAGTACCCTTCGTGACCTCTTGTAATATACGGTGTGGTCCGATGAACTTAGGCGTGAGTTTTCGTGAGAAACCCGTCGGTAATTTCATGTTTTTGCTGGACAGATAGACCAGTTCTCCGACCTTAAACTCGGCAGGACGCCTGTGTTTATTGGCCTGCTCCGTCTGCCTCACTCGCGACGCTATCAACGCATCATGCGCACGCATTAACGCTTCGCGTTGCCGTAGAAGAAATGTCCGTACTCCACGGTACTCTCCATGCGTTTCCCATACCATAGGTGGCGGTATGCGACCATAATTCAGGTAAAAGGGAGCGTAACCGGTCGTTTCAGACGTACATGCGTTCATCGCGTACTCGATGCCAGGTAGGTAGCGAGACCAGTTGTTCTGTTTCCCTTGTATGCACTGACGGATCATTGATCCAATTGTTTTATTCGCTCGCTCCGTCGCACCGTCGGTTTCTGGGTGGTACGCCGAGCTCATCCGGGTCTGTACACCCATCAGCTTGTGCGATTCGCTCCAGAAGGTTGCTGTAAATAGCGAATCCCTGTCTGAAACGATTACTTTTGGTATGCCGTGTATTTTATAGATATTTTCAAACATCATTTCAGCTACATCTTTCGATCTATAGCTTTGCTTGGTGGGTATGATTCTAATCATGCCAGTGGCGTAGTCTGTTACGACGCATATCATGTCCCATTTGCCATGTAAGTTTTCAGACTCTGGCAGTGGACCCATGAAGTCGATGCTAATACGCTCCCACGGCTCTTCAGTGAGCTTAAGCGACTTTAGCAATCCTAATTTGGATTGCGTGCGGTCCTTCGACGTGGCGCATACATTGCACGATGCGCAATATTCTTTCGCATCTTTGATCATCGAGTCCCAAAAGACTCGGCCCCTCATTCCCATTATGGTCTTACGCGTGCCAGCGTGCTTCAGGAGCTCATGTGTCTCCTTAATCACAAGCTCACGCGCCCTCCGTCCGTCAACTTCTATATCTGGAATGCATATGGCGTTTCCGCTCCTTTGCTTAATGTATAATATCCCATTAATGTAATCGAAGTTACTGAACTGAGACGGACTGGCGACTACTTTAGAGAACAAGTTGTCTGCGTCATAATTGTCCCTTAGACCATCCAATAGTGTTGGCGAAGCGTCGTAGTACACGCATACATCCATACTTTTGGGATCATTTTTCTTTTTAGGAGTGCCGTCGGCTTCTCCAATCATTTCCCGAGTAATTTCCTCGTTTTGTTCTCCGCCTAGGTGAGGTTCATCACTCTTCGTCGCTTGTAACTCCGCGCCGAGCGCGTTCTGTTTGCCATTACCCTTTTTGGTAGGCTTAACCGTTTTCTTAGGCACCCAATTACCCTGGGGCCTCTTCGCACGCTTGTTCACTACCGGCGCGGTATACCTCTCAACCGGCCTTGTCGCCCTTCCGGACCGCCTCATCTCAGGCGCGCCCGCAGCGGGCGTCGCTTGTGTGTCCCTGACCGGGCTAATATCGGCGTTAATGCCAACGTGTGAATGCTCCTCGGCATCCGAGCTTATGTCATCCCGGGCGCCTGGACCGGCATCCTCTCCAGCGGGCGATCGCTTCTGGACCTCAGGGCTTATGTCATCCCCGGCGCTTGATCCATCAACGACGCTCCCAAAGGCAGAAATCGCTGCGTTGCCGACATATAGGGGTTCTGTGAGTGGTGCCCTTAAGTCGTAGTCGACGTTCGCTAATTCCATTCGCTTCTCAGCCGTTTCCTCGGGTAGATATTCGGACTTCGCCCGGACCATCCCCTTTGGCTCATTAGCATACATGCGCGACAGCGCGTCTGCCAGGACATTGTCCTTCCCCGGTATATGTTTAATAATGAAATTAAAGTCGTTTAAGAACTCTAACCAGCGTGCACGGCGACCAGCAAGCTCCTTCTGAGTCATTATATGCACTAAGGACATGTTATCCGTGTACACATGGACCAAAACGCCGTACAGTAACCATTTGAACTTGAGGAACGTCTCTTTTACCGCATACATTTCCAAGTCATGCACTGGGTAGTTCTGCTGAGTCGGCGTAAACTTCCCAGACCAGAACATGCATATTTTAGCGGTTTTAATGTCTTCGCCTTGCGATAAAACGCCGCTCGCGCCTGTAAGACTTGCGTCTGTGACAATGTTAATGGGCGGAGCGCCTTCGGAGTAGTCAATAGCGACTCTATGATTGTCCCTCCATCGGTTAACAATGTCTTTTGTCTCCTGAAACGCGCGTTGAGCTGTTGCGTCCCAGTGCCAGTGCTTATGCAGCGATGCGCGCGAGGTTAGTATCCCCATTGGGATTCTAATTCCAGCACAATTGGGTGCTAGATAGCCCACAGCTCCGATGAAGCTCATGAGCTGCTCCTTTGTATTGGGAGTTTTCCAGCTTAATACGCTGTCGACCTTGTGGGGATCCATCTGAATTCCTTTTGAGTCGACTATATGCCCCAAGATATTCAGCTTTTCAGCGAAGAATTGCATCTTTTTAGGGCTTAAAAAGAGTTTCTCGCGCCTTAAGATAGCGAAAACCTCCAATATGCGCTGTATATGCTCCTCGATAGTCTTTGTAAATATGACTATATCATCCAGGAACACATGCATAAATTTCCCGATACCGTGTGCGAACAGGCTGTTCATCAGCGATTGGTAAGTCGCTCCTGCGTTGCAATCGCCTTGCTGCATTACTTTACTAATCATTGTACCGCTTGGGGTAGTGAAAAGCGTCTTATAAACATCCTTGGGTTCGACGCGAATCTGTTCATAAGTGTCCTTCCCATCTATTAAGCTTTTGTAGGGATATTTAGACACGTCCCATAGTATATCTTGTATATCAGGCAGCGGCGACGCCATTTTCTCAGTATTAGCGTTTTGTTCTCGCTTGTCTAACACCATCCTAAGCGTCGACTCGCCCTCCGTTCCCTTTTTGGGTATCAAAAGCATGGGGACGGCGTTCTTGCCAGTAGCGTGTTGCCATCGCCCAGTGCTAATGTATGCGCTGAGCTTCTTTTCCCACTGGCCCTTTAGCGCTTCAGGACACCTTGAGGTCCTGTATGAGTATATGGCGCCCTCATTGATCAATGGTATACGATGGTTTATGACACGCAGGGGTGGCAGTGGTGTATCCGCTGCTCCCTTGCATATATCCTCGCTTTTCTTTTTAAGCATGTCTCGTAGTTTATCGAGCTTTTCTTCATGTATGTCCGCAGCACATGAACTTATCGTCTTGACCAAAGGACCGGTCAATGGCAATTGCTTGACTGAGCGAATATGCACTGCGTGCGGATTGAACGACAGTACAACGCTGTGTCTATGTAAAAACGACGTTCCTAAGATAAGATCATATCTATCTAGGTTTGCTACGTCTAAGCGATACGTGCCATCGATATCTTGGTACTTTATATTCACTTCAGCGCTGTGTTTAATAGCGCCACGCGAGCCTGCGACTGCCATAGTAAGGCCTATAGGCTTTGCGAGCGTTTGAGGCTTAATTTTAAGCTGGTCTACTAGGGTTGTAGATATAAAATCCCCCAGTGAACCCGAATCAAGTAGCACGCGTACGGATACTCCGTTCACAAACATTTCAGCGACAATCGCCATTGAAACTTTGCGTTCCAAGTCTTTTGGTACGGATGAATTACGTTCGATTTCAATCCGCCCTTGTTTTTGCTTTGTTTTAACAGCGTTCACCTCAATGCTGGGTGTATGCTGTGCAGTATCGACGTTCATCTCGTCTTCGCTATCCAATTCATCGTCTCCGTAGTTTCCCTCCTCATGTATGCTAATATGATTTAACTCGATCTCGCGTCTAATGTCGCCGAGTTCCTCTAAGTAGGAATAACTAACCGCTGAAGTAGATAGCGTGCTAGGCTTTGCCTGATTCCGCTTGGGACAATCCCGGTATGTATGCCCGGTTTCGCTGCAGCTGAAACATTTGCCGGCCGCGCGATACTCATCCATCTGTTCAGGAGTGAGTCGCTTGCTTTTCTCTTGGGGTTTCCCTTCCTTTTTCTGCGAGTTGTTGCCTTGCTTTTCCCTCTTAGGGTATTTCTTATCCTTCGAGTATGTTATCTTGTTACTCTCAGTGGATTCTTCATCTTTATGTGCCGGTTTGGACCAGGTTTTATGACTGTTATTTCGATTATCCTTGTCCTTGCGACGGCTGTCTTCAGTCCGCCTGATCTTATCAGCGACTTCGAATCGCATTCCGGATTCTTCAAGCTGTTCAACAGTGTTGTTCTCAGCGTTATAGCCGGCCCTTGCCCATTCGATTCGCAGGTATCCGTGGGCTCCGTCCCAGACACGCTGAGCGACTTGCTTTTCAGTTATGTCCGGTAACCTGCGCTGGTACCTTCGCAGTTCGCGAACGAAGTCTTTAAATCCCCTATCCGACTGTTTAAGCGCATTGAACTTGCGTCTTAACTGTGCCTTTATGTCGGGTGGGAAACAGTATTCGAAGAGCTCTTGGCTGAGCAAATGCATGTCATAGGTTTCAGGATTCGGAGCGACGATATTCATATAAAACATTCCAGCTTTTCCCTTAAGGAAGCTTTTAACGTGTCGCACGGCTTCCGCCTCGTTAAACCCTGTATCGTCTACCCATGTATGCACCTCATAGATGAATTGCTCGAATGTATCTCAGCAAAATTGGTTTTTGCTTTGGAGAATTCAGGAGCCCTCAGGAGCGCGTGAGCACCAGGAGCCACCCCCCCCCCTTCTTGAGCACTCACAGAAGACACTATAAATCTCCCTATGAGTTGGGAGGAACAAGAGGCAGCTCCTAATGGCTTCAGATTGCCCTATTGGTGCTCACAAATGCTCAAGAGAAATATATTTAGGCTTGCAAGCAATCAGGAGGGGTGGACTGGTGCTCCCGGGTGCTCCCAAGTGCTCCGGAGAACCCATGTGGTGCTCCGGAGGATCAATGTGGCACTCCGGAGGATCAATGTGGCGCTCCGAAGATCGCACGTGATCATTCGGGTGCTTATGACATCATCGGGCAATTCCAGTTTGTGTGACTATTATATAAGCAAGAACAACGTCAGCACTCATGTAAATTTGATTGCGCGTGGATACTCGGTTTTAGTTGAGTGGACATTTTGTGTGCCGGAATTCATTTGTTGGTCATATTCTACGAGGCTATCATTCAGGTTCAAATATTTCAATTCAAGAGACTACATGTATAAATCAGATTCAAATCACATAGAAAACGTAGCTACAGTGGAGCTCGGAACGACGTGTTAGATGTTGCTCGCGCACGCACGAGACACGCAAATACCAAGTGGGGAGTGTGAAGCCAAAAATGGGAAGTGTGGACAAAACAGACGACATACAGCGCTTACGCGCAGCGATACAGTGAACGACGAGAGTAGTACGGTCTGATCACAGGTCTCAATCGTACGGGTAGGTATGAACGGAAAATAAGGAAAAGAACAAACAGGGGCCCAACAAGACAACAGGCGAGAGAAATCCGACGCAACGCAGCCACAATGTACAAAAGCCACGGCGCGAGAAGAATGGCACGAGGGGGGTGACGCAAGAGTGACGATGCAAAAGGGACAACGCGCGAGAGACGATGTGGAAGGTACGACGCGGAAGGGATGATGTAAGAGGAATGACACGCAAGACAAAACGAGACGGAAGGAAATCAAGAAATGTGACCGAAGCAGCAATCCAGCACGAACGCTTGCGCGATAGTGCTGACACTAATCATATCAAGTAAAACTGGAATGAAGAAACGAGACAAGATGAGACATGTACAGTTTCAGGCTACACGTGTAACCGGGTTTCAGTAGTAGGGCTTCACATGAGGAACCAGAAGGGGAGAAGGCATAGGAGGCATAGGTTCAAAAAATCAATATTCAATTAGCGCGGCGTTTGCCCTTTGCGCGCGAGGTAAGCCGGCCCTCGTCATTGAATTCAATGGGCGCAACTTCCTCATCTTGGGACGTGACTGGCACATCTTCCTCGTCTTCGTACTCGTCTGCCGGTGGGGTGGAGGGGCGGATTTCGGATCGATGAATTCGTTCTTGGCCACTATTTTGACGAGAGGTCGACGCGCGCGCATATTCCCTGTAAAACCCCCCGTTAATAGCGTGAGCCGCAAGAATTCTAATGAAAAGAAAGTACACGTACTTGGCAAACTTAAACAAGTCACCTTGAAGCTCGATGATGCGGGGTCGTGCAACGGCGTAAACCTCCTTCAACCCAAAGAGATGTGCTTCGTATTTTTCGAGCATGTTGCCAGCGCTAAGGTCTTTGGGCTCGAACCAACCGTTAGCCCACTCTTCGATACAGAACTGCATCTGTAGGGTATTTGTTAGTATAAGAGCTACTCAAGACGACACACGTAGCTTACCATTGCAACAATAAACGCAATAGCCTCCAAAGGCATCCCCTCGAAGTATTCTTCGAAGAGCGCGCCGACCGAGTTCGGCCCGTTAAAGAGGCCAGCGGCAAGCGCATGGAAGATCTCCTCGTGTTCGTAGTGCCCGACACGCGGGTTAGTGCCCTGTGAATAGTTGTGAGAAACGCGATAAAAAATATAAAACATCTATGTGTACCGTGCAATGAAAGTTATTCGGGGTGAGTGACGCGCAACGCTCACGGTTGTACTGTATATCCTCCTGGGACACCGCGAACCTCCGGAAGCCGTATCCAGATATAATTACGGTCCGCAGGTAATCCTTGACTCTCCCGCGAAGACTGGCAAGGTTATTTACCATCTGGAGTATAGTATAGTCAGCCTAGCTAAGCGCGTTGCTTCAAGGGCATTGGACTCACAACTTCAAGCTCACCCTGCGTCGCAGCGATGTAAGGAACATCTGGTGCCTCATTGTTCCATGTCTCTTCGTGGACGAGACGCGCCCAATGAATGAATCTCCCTCGAGTCTGATACGGGCCTTGAGAACATGCGAGCCCAAAAAGGGCAAGTTTGCCGAGGGTAAGCACTTGCCCAGAGAGGCCCGTCGAGTCGCTAGCAGCAGGCTTTTTTTTGCGACGAGAAACCTATACGTCAGTTATACAATGTTGTGAACTAAATATCATGGACGTGTGCGCACCTTCGGGATACCGCTCACAGTGGCCCTCGCACATGCGCGGATCTCCTCGTCGTCCTCCAGCATTCGATAGGGAGGGCTAGGCGAACGCCGCTCGCGTTCCCGTTCGATGTGCCTAGTGTGCCGTGCCGCACTCTCGGCAATATTCCTAGCTTCGTCCTGCGCTGCGGCGCGGTTGAATGCGAGCATGTCGGCCTTGGCTTGAGCGACGGGATCGCGGGTCCGTGGTCGGCGGTCTTGTACTCCACGAACGGAACGCTGGGTGCTAGCGGAGGTACGAGTGGGGGCACGGCCTAGAGGCAATTGTTGGGAGTGGCGTTGTGAAGGTTGCTGGGAGCCGGTGGGACGGGTTTGTGTTGCCGGCAGGGTATTTGGATTGGGGTGGGGACGCCGAGCGGGCTCGGGAATGGGTGTTGGCGTATGCGGCGTCCAGCGTGTTACTACTCGGGAACGTGAGGTGGATTGAATGGGTGGCGTGGGTTGGACGCGGGGTGTAGGCTCCACTTGCGAAGCACGTTCGGCGCGCCCCGTAGTCTGGGAGTGGGAAGCCGCCCGAATGCGCGAGGTTGATTGAGCATGGACGTTAGGCGCTGCACTTGTAGGAGGCTGAACTGTAGCGTCACGCTGCTCCTGGGCATCGAGCGTGACATGAGAACGAGCCCCAGCATATGTGCGAATACTGGAAGGATTGGATTGGGATCCTAGTATACTATGATGCGAGCCCCCGAGAGAGAGCGAGCTGGTGGAAATATATTGAGTGGCCGGGGATTGAGGATCGGCCCGTGATTCGAGCTGCGTGGTTTGTGTATCTGTACGCGCGAGACGGTTGCGCAGTGTTTCGCGGGCGGGGAGAGGAGCCGAGGGAGGCTGAGTCAAACGAAGGGGTGTAGAATGAGAAATCGGAGGAGGGAGAGGTTCGAGCTCGAAGTCGCTTTTGTCGATGGTGTCGCTGCCGGAGTCGTCGACGGATGTTTCGAGACGCTGTCGCTTCGATGATCCAGAATCTTGGACCGTCGAACGACGCTTCGACGAACGCGAGGCTGAAGTGTCGGGGTTGGTCGTGGCAGCGACTAGATTTCAATGGTGTTAGTATCATGGCGGGGTGCTAATGTAGGCAAATTCGTACTATTGTTGGCTGGGTGATTGAGGTGCCACCCACCGCCGGCGTTCAATGGCTCACCAGACAACACGACAATCTGCATATCATGAATTAGTGGAGTCACAGAACTTATGAAAACAACACGAACCGAAGAATTCCGGCTCGAAGCAGCCAAGGGAGGCGTTTCGTACGCGTTCCTGAAGTTGTACAAGTTCTGGAGGGCCTGCGTCGACTCGTTCGAGAGGTCCTCGCCAAGAGCCGCTGAGGCAACTGCAACAAATTTCGCCCGGTCAATGTAGCGGTGCTCGCCTCCCGACGGCCCCGCGCGGCGCGTTGATTCCGGCATCGTTGACTCCTGCGTTTCGGACGCAGCGATAGACTCCGGGACTTCGTCGGTCTCGTTCCCTTCCTCATCTGAGCGGTTTGTGAGCGGGTCTAATATCGATGTTAGTTTAGTCAAAACAATAATGATGACAACGGATGGATGACGTACTAGTGGTCCCCTGTGATTCGCCATCAGTGCTCTCAGCGTCTGTGAAGGCTAATACAAGGTCAGATACAGGAGCACCATGCAATGAAATACAAGTAAATTACGTACCACCTGGAACTGAACTTTGAGCTTTCCTGGCCTTACGAGCTCGTGTGCGCTGATTTCGCTTGGATCGTTTAGTGCTCTTCTCGACTTCCTCGGCTATTACGGAGTATGATGAATAATAGGTAATCAAGCGGATAGGCGTACACATACCCCAAGCAATACCACGCGAGGTTGAACGGCGGCGGCGCTGAGTTTGATTGACGTTGTCGGGCTGTGAATCGGGGAGAGGGCTGTCGTACAAAGCTCGACCACGGGCTACACCCTGTAAATATAACATAGCGATAGTTAGTCAATAAATGGTGTCAAGTGAGCCTAACTGAGGACGTACAGACGAAGTGGTCGGTTCAGGAGTACTGGGGCGAGACGGGTCAGGGATCGCTGCGACCTTGTCGCGAAGGGTAGAACGCTTTCGGGGGGGCATTCGACTGATGGATTGGACGATATCACAAATTCCAGCTACTTTAATAGCCCACCGTGCTCAGCTAAGTTGGACGGGACTTACACGTTGGGGTCAAACTTCTCTCGTCCGGTCCTCGAGCATCGAATTGAGTAAGGTTGAGTGAGATCGAACACCGAGGTGATTTACCGAATCACTGGAGTCGTTGAGTGCTCCGGATGACCCAGTTTTTGGGTGACACTAGGCTAGAAAAGCCAGAAAATTGCGCCCAGGGTGAATGATCAGTGAAATGTCAGCAACACAACACTCACCGTAGGTGTGTGCTATTGTTCAGGCGGAGAGTGTGCTAGTCGCCCGGGTGTGTATCCCGATGACTGGCACTTAACGTTCAGGCAAATAATGAAATTAATCATCGGTATGTTCTAGCGCAAAGGGAGATTAGCGTACATCGGCCTACCCGGGAAAAACCTTGTAACTTACGAGATGAAGGTTGGATGGCAGAGGAGGGCGTGCGCCGAAATGATGCGTGAGAGAAATCGCAACTCAGCTCCAAAAGGATAACTGGATATAGGTATAGCCGTTAGTGAGGGGGCAGTTGACGCAAGCTGAGAGGAGCGCAAATTGAGAGGAACACAAGCACGCTCTAACGACCGAGCAGTTTGCATTCAATCGACATGAGAGGCTAATACTGGGATGTATTGTGATGAAAACGAGGGCCAATGTGATGTTGTTCGGTAGGAAACCGTGCTCGCCAATAGCAAGACCGAGGGCTGAGCGGAAGTGCCGCAACACACAGCGGACAGACGCGTGTAACGAATCTAACTAGATAGGGATACAGCCGGCGGTGAGAGAGCATTCGACGTGGGTTGAGAAACAATAAGGCTCACCTTGAGCCGACACTGGTGACTTGCGAGACCAAACCCGAGCAAAAGTGGTGAAGTACACAGCGGATGAATAATGCTAATTAGAAAGATCTAACTAAATTAGTATAATGCCAGTGGTGAGAGGGGATCCGACGCAAGTCAAGGAGAAATCGAGCTCACCTTGAATTTGCTAGTAGGCGGCGCCGGTGACTTGCGAGGCCGAAACCCGAGTAAAGGGACTGGCAGCACGGTGGATGGATGCGTGAGAAAAAAAATCTCAAATGGGGAAATCTAACTCAATAAGGATATAGCTGGCGTTAAGAGAGCATTTGACGTGGGTCGAGAAACAATAAGGCTCACCATAAGCCAACACTGGTGGCTTGCGAGACCAAGTCCGAGCAAAAGCGGTGGAGTGCGTGGCGGATGAAGGTGTAAGAATAATGCTAAAATAGGAAGATTTAACTAAATAAGTATAACGCCGGTGGTGAGAGGGCATCCGACGCGAGTCGAGAAGAAATCGAGCTCACCTTGAATTTGCTAATAGGCAGCGCCGGTGACTTGCGAGGCCGAAACCCGAGTAAAGGGACTGGCAGCACGGTGGATGGATGCGTGGGAAAAAAAATCTAAAATGGGGAAATCTAACGCAATAAGGATATAGCCAGTGGTGAGCGATTGTTCAACGTCAGTCAAAGAAGAATCAAGTTTACCTTGACTTCGCACGGGTGATTTGCAAGCCCAAAAACCAAGCAAACGGAGAGAATGGACAAGTGGGTATAAGACTAAATTGGGGAGATCTAACTTAATAAAGATTTCACCGGTGGTGAGAGAGCATTCGGTGTAGGTTGAGTAAATATTGGGCTTACCTTGAACTCGTTTGGAGGTTGCGCTGGTGGCTTGCAAGACCAAAAACTGAACGAAAGGGGCAAACTGCGTGGCGGATGGACAAGCTCGAATAATACTAATTTGGGGAGGCCTAACTAAATAAGGTTATTGCTGATGGTGAGAGGGTGTTAAACGTGGAAGGAAAAATGGGCTCACGCTCACCTTGAGTGTCTCATGGATATACAAACACGCCAACCTAGTTGGTAAAGCAAGAGGATGAGAGCAACCGTAGTCATGCCTTGCACAACCAGCAATCGAATGAGGGCGGGGTACGCGGCTAACGCGTAAGCGAAAGCGACTCTCAGTGGCGTAAATCTAGCGATACGAGCAGTGTTGGGAGTCACAGAGCGAGCGACTGAGTGGCTCAAATTGAGGGGAAGCTGGACTCACCTTGTGTAGATGCACGTTTCAATAGTAGAAACACGCTCCAAGAACTGAATAACTTGGATTTATATGGGTTAATAAAATGTGAGGCTCGATCAATATGAAGCTGCTCACCGGAACACTCCTAGTATAACCTAAGAGTCCAAAACTCGAAACGAGGAGAGCAGCGCGAGTTGCGAAAGGACGCGGTATATCACGTGAAATGAGCTGTATGGGGATAACCGGTAGATTCAACAGTTAGCGAGCGTTCAGCGAAAGTTGAGAAAGTCGAACTCACCTCGCGCAGTTCGTCTATTGCAGAGGCAAGCCATCCCAATTAGGATAAATTGTGCTGATGCCAGTGAAACACCGGCAACAATACTCACCATTGGTACAGGTCGTCGTTCACGCTGGATGTACCAATCACGCGGGTGCGCATGCCAATTGCCAACCAGCGTGCAGCTAGGTGGAATAATGAAATGGATCAGGTCCATATTCTTATGCAAAAGGATACTAGTGTTGGCCGCCTGCTCGGAGAGCGGAGTTGTAAGTAACGAGTCTAAACTTCAAGCTGAAGCGGTGTCGTGAAAGGATACATGGGAAAAACCATAAATCCCATTTATGTGGCTGTAAGCAGAAAGCGTGGTAAAGCCAATGGTTAGTGAGGATCTACGCAAGTGAAGAAAGCTGAACTTACCTGGCGCGGCTCGTCCGTCGTAAACGCTGGCCGGCCATATTGGGATATATGAGTCTGACATAAGCAGATGCCACAACATAGAATCCAACTTGGAGCGACCCGAGCGATCGAAGAGCGCCACAAAGATAAAGGAGGAAGAATGAAAGAGTACCAGCACGGTTTAATTGGCACTAGGATTAGACTTCAAGGCAGGACTGAAACGTCAGGAGGGGTGATAGGACAAAGGTAGGTGCAGCGCATTACATACTTTGTCCGAGGACCGCCAAAACGGTCAGAGCGACAAGGAAGCGGACAAGCCCATCGGAACACATGGCTGGCCACCCTGGACGGATGAGTCTCAATGTGGTAAAATGTTGATCTAATGTGGCACTCACGATTGCTCGGAAGCCACCCCGAACGGAAAGTCGGCCCGACAAGATAAATTCAAATCAGAGTGAATATCACCGCTGTGACGCTGTGTGGGGAACCTACGAGAGAAAATTAGTGGGTGTCACTTAGAATTCGAACAAGTACGCACCGGGTTGGAGTATTAGGACTTCGGCGCCCCTTTGAACGAATCCTGTACCCCCGCTAGTGACCAAATGCCTCGACTATCTTCGATTGTTGTGCGTGCTGCACAGCGCGCGAGCGCGCCGCTTCCAAGCAATCCTCTAGGGACGGGAGGGGTTTCTTCTCGTTTGTTCTGCCACTATTGTCTGAAGTCTTTGATTTCCGAGGCCGTCCGTAGTCGACACGTCGCAAACTCGCCATTTTGTCGCGAAGCAGAGGCGGCGGCTATCGCGAAAGGTGGGCTATCACCAGATCTACAGCCTATGCACATGGAAGGGGCGGATGACGTCTTGAAGTCGGTTCTTGTCGACTCTGTCTGGGACGACATGCCAGCTTATGTCACGGACGCCATGGCCAGGGCCTTGGAGGAGTTGACAGACGGGGAGCAGGCGAGCGACGACGTTGTGGCGGTAGAGGTGAGGATTGGCGGATGAGCGGCACGCCGGATTAACTAATCGTTTGTTGAACCACATAGGCTCCGATTGCGCCCTGCGTCACGGGTGAGGCTAGCACCGCCACTTCAACCCCTGTAGCGAGTGACCTAGGTTCGGGCGGATCGGCTCCTCTGATGTCGGAGCCTGGGCGGGCAGGTGGTGCGCCTTCAACAGTTGGGGGCGGCTCGTCGGGTCCAGTGACAGCAGGTACGCACACGCCATCTAATCGATGCATTGCCGTTGAGCTGACAGCTCACGCAGGCAACGATCCCGAGTGCCCTCCCCCGCTCAACGCTGGCCATCCCCCTCGTCCGTCAGTTAACCATCTGCCGCACCAACCTGGAGGCCCTTTTATCCAGCACTACCCCAATGAGTTAGCTGGCGCTCCCCTCAATAACGACAGAGCGCACGTACCTGACTTGGAGGAGTACATGCAGACGTGCGGCACGTTAGCAGACTCCCGCAACTTCGAAGTAGCCGAGCTTCTTATGACGACTGGCCTATCCGACGGTGGGAAAGATAAGCATTTGAAGAGTACATTGGTTAGTGTCCTGATCAATATGTTACAATCAACGCTTACATACCTCAACCAGTATGACGGTCGAACACCGTGGCCCCATGCGGATGCGATGTTAGCTGACGTCGATCGTCTACCGCATGGCCCCGATTGGGAAATACGCGATATTGTCGTTAATGACGGGAAAGGCCCTCGCACTCATTATCTGTGCGCGCGGAACCCTGTTGAGGTTGTACGTGAGTTGATTGGCAATCCACGATTCAAGGATTATATCAAGTACGCACCTGAGAAGCATTGGATGTCGGAGGCGCGCGATGTCCGGATCTATGGTGAAATGTGGACGGCGAATTGGTGGTGGAGGACTCAAGTTAGTACAGCGGATGGTTCACACGTAGACACCTGACCGAACTGTATGCACATAGCAAATGTTAGACGATCCCAATGCCACCGTTGCTGGGGTGATCATTTCGTCTGATAAAACTGTTCTTTCGACTATGTGCGGCGGACAGCAAGCGTATCCGGTCTACATCACAATCGGAAATATTAGTAAAGACCTTCGTCGAAAACCGAGTGAACGTGCGACAATACTGCTTGGCTACTTACCGGTTGACGAGTTCAGCGACGTTGCGCACGAAGAGACTCGAATTCGGCTCAAGGGCCAGCTCATACACGACGCGATGGCTGTGTTGCTGGAGCCTCTGCGCAAGGCGTCGGAGGATGGGGTCGAGATGTGGTGCGCGGATGGGCGGTTACGGCGGGTCTATCCGATTGTTGCTGCGTATGTTGCGGATTTCCCGGAGCAGATTTTGATGACGTGCGTGTTGAAGAGCAGTTGCCCGATTTGCACTACGAAACAGCAAGGTCGCGCCGACTACACACGCCAAGCGCCGGGGCGAACCCGCTTCGATACGTTGGAGGCTCTGCGCGCGTACTTTGACTATGACGACCCTGGAGAACTCGCGGAGCTTAGCTTGAAGCCGTGGTGGCCATGGTGGGCGGGCTTACCTTATGTCAACCTTTCTGCTGCGATTGCCCCCGACCTCTTACACCAGATCTACAATGGGGTGTTCAAGGAGCGCGTTATGCGTTGGCTGAAGCACGTGATGGGGCCGACGACGCTGGATCGGCGGTTTATTTCGATGCTGGAAGCTGCGGGACTACGGAAGTTTGCAAAGGGCGTCACTACGATTTCGCAATGGCAGGGGCGTGAGAGTAAAGATATGTTGAAGCAGATCGTACCTATTTCGGTTGGGAAAGTCCCCCTGAAGATGACCCAGCTTGTCCGTTCCCTGGTGGACTTCGCATTCTTGGCGCACGCATCTAGTCTAACGGAGGACGACATTGACGAGATGGAGCGGTCGTTGGAGACGTTTCACGAGCTGAAACCGATGATGCTCAGCAATGGCTACTACGAGTCTAGCGCACGATTCGACGGCATACCTAAGATTCACATGCTTTCGCATTATTCGTCGTCGATACGGGACTTGGGGACGCCGGATGGGTATAACACGGAGGCGCCCGAGCACCTCCACATCCACTACGCTAAAGACCCTTGGAGGGCGTCAAACAAAGTTCGCCCGTTGCCTCAGATGGTGACATACGTACAGCGACTCGATGCGATCCGAATCCAGCGTGCGTACATCAACTCGTTTTACGGTTTTGGCCAGGATACGTCTGATGATGAGGAATGGGAGGACGAGGTCGAAGAGGTGGGCGAGTCCAACGGCGATGAGATGGACGAGCAAGGGGGTGCCGTGACAGGCGAGGGAGATGGATTGCGCGACGATGTGGGCCCGGGCGCAGAAGGAGGTTTAGGTGGCAATGGTGATGGCATCGGCGATGGCGATGGCGTGGGCGTGGGCGTGGGCGTGGTAGGCGATTCGACAAGTCCGATGACGCCGGAACCAGATTCGGATTACGTGTTCTATCCGACCCCCCATGTCCGCACCGCTATTCGCCCACATAAGGCAGGTGTACGTGGCACAGTCCTTATCGAATCTTACAGAGCAACAAAACTACTGTCAGCGGTCAGCCATTTTCTTGTCACGCGGTACCAGGTTCCCAAAGACGACGTCTCACTCTCCCCCCACCAAAAGTTCAACGTCTGGCACCGACTCCATCTCGATCATTCCCGACTCTCCTTTGCCCCTTCCGAACCCTTGCGACATGATGTTGTTCGAGCATGCCCAGCCACTCTAAGCTCCTCTGGGCGGGAACTCCGCCCGGCTCGGTCTGATACCGTACTGTATCTGGAACGACCAAACCGAGCGCGTAAGTCAAATGCACACACCCCACGCACGAGCTAATTTTTTTGGTCCTCTCTTTCAGCCCGGCGCGTAGATGACCCCGAGAAGTACGGCATGGAGCGTAAGTCGTTTCTCTCTACTCGCCAACCGGGTCCACAACCGCTAATCGGGCGATTTGTGATTACCCAGGACATCGCGCAGCGCGGGCTTTAGCCTTTTTTTCTCTTCCTCGACATCTCCAACATCATTATTCCGGGACTCTTGCATATCTCGAACTCTTCACGCCATTCCCTGCTACGTTCTCTAAGTACCACGGCATGTACACCACGTCACCTGATCTTTGCTCGGACGGTACACGACGTGTGCTGGTTGTACCGACCTCTGAGCTTGTGCTCGCGTGTCACCTCTCGCCACAGTTCTCTCACCTTCATCCCAATCTAGTTCTCACTCGTCATATTGACCTCCTCTCCGTCGCCGAACTATTTTTTCTGAACCACTATTATAACAATCATTTCTTTCTTTTGGTCAACCATTGGCGCCGAATGCAGCGTCGCATAGCACAGCAATGAATCCGGTAAGCAGTACATTACCCTACCTACTCTAGTATTCGCTCGGTGGCTGGTTGCTGACACATAGTACTCGAACACTGTAGAGTGCACGTGCAATAGGCGGTCACATCACCGCGTCTCCAGCTCTTGTCTCGCCTTTCATTTGTCCCGTTATATGTCCCCCCCCCCCCATCACAAATGTTATTAAACTCGCAAATTCAAAAGACTCTTTGCCCGCAAACGTACGCTTCGCGCGACGCCCGTTTCAACGTGTGTAAGATCCAATAAGTAATAAGATGTATATGGTTGTAAGTGCCGCGATACCCCATGGTGTGCACTCCCGAGCGCTCGGGAGCACTCGGGAGAACCCGCAGTATCTCCGTGGCCCTCGGGAATAAATGATATGTGCTCCCGAGTGCTCCCCAGCCAAGGCTGGTGCTCCCAAGTGCTCGCGATCAAGTGACCAGTGCTCCCGAGTGCTCGTGACCACTATATATGTGCTCTCGAGCGCTTGCAAGCCTAAGTCTCACGCTCCGCAAGCTTCGTTGGGAACTTGAGCCTTCGGAGCCCTATATGTGGGCTCCGAAGGCCTCGGAGGAAAATCCCATTTTGCTGACGATCATAGTCGGCAGTACCATCATATGAACTAGGCAGCTTTGTCTTAAATCCGCTGAGTTTCAGCTTCTCAATCTTTTCGCGCTGTAAGCGGCGTTCTTCCTTGCGCTCGTACTCCTTTTTACCCTTCTTGTATGCACGCTTCTCATCGCGACTCATGCGTTGGTAATCGCTGTCGTCGCTTGAGCTGTCGGAGTCACCTCCTCCGCCTCCAGGGTTTCCACCCGCTGAGGTGCGAGCTGTTGCGAC
>MU132222.1:160056-176719 GCA_015039395.1 Ceratobasidium sp. AG-I
CAGGAGGTCCTGGACTCACGCGTTCACCGGGGACGCCTTGAATACCTGGTCCGCTGGGTGGGATATGGACCGGCTGAGGACACGTGGGAGAACGGAGATGAACTCAGGAATAATGCCAGCGATGTGGTGGATGACTTCCACACTGCACACCCAGACGCTGTCGCCAGTACCACAGCGCGCCCGAGCAGGCTCCGCCAGCGTCGGTCGTAAGGGGGGGGCAATGTCGTGACCCTTGTGGGCACGCCCCAGTTTTTCTGTATTTTCTACTATTTTTACCAACCTTGTACGATCACTTTCTATGTCACGTGACCTCGGCGCCTATAGCACTGCCGCCTCGGCACGTTCCATGGCTTGCGCATCATTACTGATCCTTCTCCAATATCTATGGACTCTTCTTTTCTTCCGTTGCTATGTGACTCACAGTTACGCTTGTTTGTACATACCTGTGCTTGAGAATGTATAAAAGAACAGGCTCAGTGTCTCTGGAAAGCCAGAACACTTTCGCCTTGTCGATTCCCCCGAAGAGTCACAAGTTAGCTGGCTTTATAGTGGCTGTAATCGTCCAAGAGTGCCTTGCCCTTGTTTGTAATCGTCATCCACACCTAGCGCTCACTCCCCACTTTGGGTTGTGACATTTATATTCACTTCAGCGCTGTGCTTAATGGCGCCACGCGAGCCTGCGACTGCCATGGTAAGGCCTATAGGCTTTGCGAGCGTTTGGGGCTTGATTTAAAGCTGGTCTACTAGGGTTGTATATATAAAATCCCCCAGTGAACCCGAATCAAGTAGTACGCGTACGGATACTCCGTTCACGAACATTTCAGCGACAATCGCCATTGAAACTTTGCGTTCCAAGTCTTTTGGTACGGATGAATTGCGTTCGATTTCAATCCGCCCTCGCTTTTGCTTTGTTTTAACAGCGTTCACCTCAATGCTGGGTGTATGCTGTGCCGTATCGACGTTCATCTCGTCTTCGCTATCCAATTCATCGTCTCCGTAGTTTCCCTCCTCATGTATGCTAATATGATTTAACTCGATTTCGCGTCTAATGTCGCCGAGTTCCTCTAAGTAGGAATAACTGACAGCTGAAGTAGATAGCGTGCTAGGCTTTGCCTGATTCCGCTTGGGACAATCCCGGTATGTATGCCCGGTTTCGCTGCAGCTGAAACATTTGCCAGCCGCGCGATACTCATCCATTTGTTCAGGAGTGAGTCGCTTGCTTTTCTCTTGGGGTTTCCCTTCCTTTTTTGGCGAGTTGTTGCCTCGCTTTTCCCTCTTAGGGTATTTCTTATCTTTCGAGTATGTTATCTTGTTACTCTCAGTGGATTCTTCGTCTTTATGTGCCGGTTTGGACCAGGTTTTATGGCTGTTATTTCGATTATCCTTGCCCTTGCGACGACTGTCTTCAGTCCGCCTGATCTTATCAGCGACTTCGAATCGCATTCCGGATTCTTCAAGCTGTTCAACAGTGTTGTTCTCGGCGTTATAGCCGGCCCTTGCCCATTCGATTCGCAGGTATCCGTGGGCTCCGTCCCAGACACGCTGAGCGACTTGCTTTTCAGTTATGTCCAGTAACCTGCGCTGGTACCTTCGCAGTTCGCGAACGAAGTCCTTAAATCCCCTATCCGACTGTTTAAGCGCATTAAACTTGCGTCTTAACTGTGCTTTTATGTCGGGTGGGAAGCAGTACTCGAACAGTTCTTGACTGAGTAAATGCATGTCATAGGTTTCCGGGTTCGGAGCGACGATGTTCATATAGAACATCCCAGCTTTTCCTTTAAGGAAACTTTTAACGTGTCGCACGGCTTCCGCCTCATTAAACCCTGTATCGTCTACCCATGTATGCACCTCGTAGATGAACTGCTCGAATGTATCATAGTCTGCAGTGCTGTCATAAGAGCTAGGTAGCTTCGTCTTAAATCCGCTGAGTTTCAGCTTCTCAATTTTCTCGCGCTGTAAGCGGCGTTCTTCCTTGCGCTCGTACTCCTTTTTACCCTTCTTGTATGCACGCTTCTCATCGCGACTCATGCGTTGGTAATCGCTGTCGTCGCTTGAGCTGTCGGAGTCACCTCCTCCGCCTCCAGGGTTTCCACCCGCTGAGGTGCGAGCTGTTGCGACAGGAGTCTGAGCGGTTGCTTGTGGGGTAGTACCCGTAGTACCTGTAGTACTTGTTGTAATGGATGTATTTACAGGAGCGTTTGCTACTGGGGTTGCTTGAGCAGGCTGTATGCTAGGCCTGGGGGCAAGTTTCGCCCCTAGATATCCTCCTTGAGGTATCATATGCGATATATCTTTTCCCTTGCCCTTGTCGGCTACGGGTATAGTAACTGTTTGGACGGTTACATCGTCTACTTTGACGCCCAGCGATGCCCTCGGTTTCGCTCCTAATGGGGCGACTGGCCTCTTAGGGGTAGGTTGTAGTATCCCTAAACTATCTATCTTGTTCAGCGCGGCTAGTCGCTCTGGGTCGCTGGCAATGGCAGCCATGAACTCGTAGTCCTCTTGGGTGCGTTTATCCTTCTCTTTTAACGCTGCCTCATTGTTAACCTCGAGTTCTTTTGTTATTTCTTCCAATACCGTTCTTTTCTTTTCTTCGAACTCTAGACAAGCTTCCCTATCTTCCTTTTCGCGTTCCAATTCTCGCTGTTTCTTATAGGCTGCCCATTCGGACTCTGCCTCTTGTTCTATCTTGGCTGATTCCTCTTGTATGCGCTTATTTTCAGCCTGGACTCGCTCGCGGCGGTCCTGTTCATGTTTGTCCGCGACCATCCTTCGCTTTGTTTCAGCTACTGGTTCTATGCGTACGGACTTTGTACCATAGCGTGGTGTACTGATGGTCTCGCTATAATACCCACCCAGGCCTTCATCGCCTGAGCCGGCTGGTTGCCTTATGGGTTTCACTGTGTCTCGGCGCCTCTGGGTAACGCGCTTATGCGCTTGAGCACCCGGGCTATTGTCTTCTTCGGACCCTGCTGCGTTTCTACGCGCTGGTCCTTCTTCATCTGTCGCCCTAGTCCCCATCTCCCCGATCCCCGTGGTATTGGCCGGTGTTGCTGATGGGGCTGGGTTACCGAAAGATAACCCGAAACTGCCACGGCCTATATGCGCAAGGCTAGAGGGCAGGTCGTAGAGGGCACCGCCAAACGCCCGGCCACTGGCGGGGGTTTGTACCGGACCCGTAACCGGGGTCGGTACTTCGTGCGTTGAAGGCCCGGGAGCGGACGCATCTGGTATGCGTGAGTCCGGTGCTTCGTCGCGCGGTTCTTCCTGAGTTGCTGACATCTTTCAGTACAGGCAACTTATCTGTATATACAAAACTGTGAGTAACAACTGAACGCTTATATGTACTTAGCTAATTCAGTTCCTTCCTCCGTCGGTGATCAGTCGCCAGAGGGTACGAAGTATTGTCGAAGTCAAAAAATGTAAGGGTCCTATAAATGTAATTAGTTAGTAATAAGAGCCCTTGCGGCGCACCTTAGTAAACAAGAACAAACAGAGTGTGTGAGAGTCAGTAAACGGTGTCGCGAGAGCGATACCGGTAGAATTGACTAGTTTAACTTCCGTAGATTCAATAGTAAACTAAAGTACAATGAACACGAATGAAATCCCAGCTCTTTTATAGGTTTTTACGAGTGTTTATTGTCCCACGGCGCGCAGCGCGTTAGCGAGTGCGCGCGTGGTCTTTTATCGCGTATATGCGTTCTTAATAAATCAATCCTTCGACGCAGCGTATATGCTGCGTCGCTTATATCTTTCCATGTGTTACTCGTTCTTTTTCTGAGTCATTTACACGCGTGCCGAGGGCACGCGGTTTCTCCGAGAATGCCCGCGCTTAAGGCCGCGGGGTTTATTTGTCTATTTGTTTGTGTACGCATCTATTACATAAACGTTCCATGGAGATACTGTGCGATAAGAACATTTGACATGTTTGACCAGGCACGGGCGCCATTTTGATAGCTTCTATCGGGAACCTCATACATCTAGTAGATGATGTATTGCATGACTTGGAATACGGCATATAATGGATGGAAAGAGAATATGCGCACCGTAGGAGCATCTCTAGCTTTAGTGACGATATGATGATATTCGTAACCATACCCAGAGTTGAATCCCTGGAGGAACAAATGATAAAAAAAATTATGAGCGAATGGAGACACTTACTCGAGCAGAATGGTTGTATAATTTGATCATCAGCCGGGTGACATCTTTCAATCCACCTGCCAACGTGTCCTGCAACCCAGCGAGCCCCCGACCAGAATGGTCCACATTAGCCTTCAATTGTTCAATAATGCTACGTGCATCTTCAGATAAAGTGGCATTCTCGTGAAGAATATCCGAAGATATGGGATGTGAGTCATGGAAGCCAGGAGTGATCTCATGCTCAGATGTTGGTGAGATGACCGCTGATTTCAGGAATTCGATTTCTGACTTCAGTGATACGACTTCCAGTACGCTATCCGCTGGATCCATAGGTAGCTCGCTCGTTATCATAGGTCTTTCCAATGACTCCATGCCGGGCTCAATCTTGACCTGGGGTGGTGCATCCTGCGAGGCGAGGTAATGCCCTTCGGTACTGTGTTGGATGTGTCGTGCTATCCAAATAATGTCAACTACGTCACAGCCATGAAACCAAATCGCTGGATGAGCTCACCAAAATGAACATTGAACAGGTGCTGCGACAAGCTCATACTCAGATCCGGATTGAACATTGAAGGCACTAGTCACCCCCTATCAAGATTCACACAACCCCTTGAAGTCGTCACTTACCATTGGCCAAGTTCTCAGAAGCGCGCAAAGCAGCGTGTACTCATCTCACTTCCTCGTCGGATGGCGCACCTGTGACCGTTGCGAGCGGGACTTTGATGTGTGAAGGTAAAGTAGGCGGCGTATACGTGTTGTTCTACCTAGGAGTGATTAGTGAGGCATAGTACCAGGCACTAGATGAGGTGATCACCAAAGAGAATATGTTGACCGAGAATCTGTCTCCGTATCAAGCTAGATATTATGTAAGTCAGTACTGCAGCTCAAGACAAAAAAAGGCAAAAAGTTCAAGCGACCCATCTGAATGTCGAACAAGTGCTGAGCGAGATCCATCGACAAGCCCGGGTCGCACAGGTCTGGAACTGTTATTCACATGTTCTTAGTAAGTCTGCCCTATGAAAACAGGAGAATCTGCCCACCTTTGGATACGTTCTCGACCGCTCGAATCACCGCGTGGATCATTTTCACCTCGTCGTCTGATGCAATCCCTACCACAGGCTTCAACTCAAATGCGTGCAAAAGGTAACTTGGCAGTTCGGGAGGTGTGTATATGGCCGCCATTGTGTTTTTCCCAGGCGAACTGAATTGAGCAATCAGTGTTGTGGTTGTCACGATGGTTGGGTGGCGTCCAGCCACGAACTATTCGCACGGCCTCTTGAGGGGTCGGAGAGCGGCACGTGACCGACTGAAAACCGACAGGTTGGGATTGTTCTCTGGCTGAGAAGAGAAACTACTTGAGACACCGAAGCAAGGGCCCATAGAGGCCTCCTACAGCTTATAATAATATCAATGCTATGTGGCCGAACAATGTAATAAAGTACTGAGGCTTTCCTCTGCGTCTTTGTATGCTTGTCTCAGATCTCACTCCCTGTTTACCTGAGACTACGTGATATCCATCTAAGATAAACAATGTTCAAGTATATATGAATTTAGTTTGCTTGGTTGCTCTTGCTCACAATCGGGAACTATAATCTCACGAATTAGTAGTGAACGCGCCATGAGATCGCTCGGAAGATCTTATAGAAACAAGACATTCCGAATCAACCAGATATCGCAGATTGTATATTGACAGTGAAGGCTTATAGCCTTTTATACGTGCAACTAAGTAATGTAAATACATGTTCCACACGTATTCACTACTATACAAAGTAAGACATGAGTCCATAGAACATACATGAGTCAGTGGGACACGTATGCATGACTATATGCGGGTCGCTCTCAGCTTATCCTCAATAGATCTGGCATAATGGAGCGGATTAATTACACACCGGTGACTGCTATCGGGCTCCCAGAAAAGAAAAACTACCATTCAAGGTGTACTTAAACGTGATTGCTTATTAGGTTCTAGTGTACGTATAACCTCCCAAAATATATCTCGCTTGCTCTGTTGAGTTAGGTTTGAGAGTCGGCGGATCTCCCTGCTCGATCAAGTCCGTGCCAATGTTGTAGTACTGGAGGTATCGAACCAGAATATCGTCTGGCGTTTTAGACCAGAAATAATGACCAACGGTGTTTCTAATATCAGGAACGTGATAGTCCTAGTAGATTGGGGTTGGATTAGTGGAATGGGCAAGAATAAACCCCAGCAAACACACTGTAGGTGCTTCTCCATTCTCGTTGACAATGTGATGATACATGTAGTCTAACCCAGAGTTAAATCCCTGTCCGCACGGTCAAGAACAATCACCTCAAACTGAATAACTGTGCTTACTTGAGCGGAATGATTGTGCAACTTGATCATCATCTGCATGATTTTCTCGACCGTGACCTCAAGTACGTCCTTCAGCCCATCTTTCAGCCCATACTTTAGCCAATCTCGAATCCCAGCCAACCGCGGATTAATCTAACCTTGGTTTGCCTTCAGTTGCCCAACAAGATCAGCTACCCCAGTTGACAAAGCATTTGTTGCAGAAGGTAGGTCCGGAGACTCAATGGGAGCAGTTTGTGCATCAGGGCGGACTTCGGATTTGGATTTGGTGGCTGACTGCCCATGGTTAGACTCTGATATAAATGCCGGCTCGGCATCCAAGACAGACTCAATCAGAACCCTGGGCCTCTTGGTCGAGGGCGCTTCATTCGGCTTCACGTTAGCTGAGGTACCACAAGCGGTACGATCCCCCTCGGTTCTGTAGTGAATATAGCGTGCTGTTTCAAGATCGTGAAATGAGCATATGAGAGACAAAGATAGCACGTAGCCAAGCGTACCAAGCTGAAGGTCAAACAAGTGCTGCGACAACTTCATGCTCAAGTCCGCGTCATATATGGAAGGGACTAAAGAGACTCGTTAGTATATTGCCTCCTAACTTTATAGCCAAAACTAACCGCTCGCCATGCTTTCCGAGAACCTTAACGCAGCTTGAGCCAACCTGATTTGGTCGTCGGACGGAGCATTGATTATGGGTTCAAGCGTAATATTCACATGGGAGGGTAGTTCGGGTGGCGTATACGTAATGTCCTACCATAACCACTCAAATAAGTACTTAGTTGGTTGGTACGACAATCACTCACCGAGATCATAGGGAAGGAGTACTTGGATTTGTATCGAGCTGCAAGGCACGAGATTGAAGTCTGGGTCATAATGAGCCAAAAGATGAACGTACCCATCTGTACCTCGAACAAGTGATGCGCTAAACCCATTGACAAGACAGGGTCAAACAATGTCGGAACTTATGTATAAATCTCGATTATTAATCATAGATCTGTGTTATTCAGAAATATACCTACCATGCGAAGTGTTCTCGACTGCTCGAATCACCGAGTGTATCAACTTCACTTCCTCATCAGTCGGGATACCTGCTATAGCCTTCAGATCGAAAGCACCTGCGAGATAAGTTGGGAGTTCTGGAGGCGTATAAATAGCCGACATTGCGTTGGCCCGAGGAGAGTTGACTTGAACCATGCGTGTCGTGATTGGGGCAATCGTCGGGTGGCACCCAATGCTGATTGCACAGCCTCCTGATTCATTTGCTAATGGCACGTGACCGAGCTAATACAGAGCGCTTGGATCGAATAACGCTCATGAACAGCTGATGACAGAAATAAACTCAAGGCACCTGGTCTGGGCCTCTGTTATATAATCCTCTTGTGGTATCGATTACCATTTTCACCTGAGCCATGAAGCCCGATTAATGCTTCTTCTTCTCGTCACTTCATCTGTTTGTTTCCAATGCAGAGCCTGTATTTGCCCAGCTTCGTCATACGAGCAGAGTACCTATTGTTAAATCAATGATCAGGACTGAGACTAGATGCCTCCCTCAGTTCAATCCTAGTCATGGTATTTATCAACATACATCACTGCAGCTGGAAAGATGGCAAGTTCGCGCTTAAGGAGCATTGGATGTAGAAAAGGTTTGGGTTGAGTGCTGGCGGGTGAGTTACGGCTCTGATCGCAGTTTCGATCAAAATGCTATGCTCGGAACTAGGAGCACATATTGCATCAATTCAAGTCTAGAGGCTTCACATTCAGTGCTATCAAAGTCAACCTTTTCCTTGGTCGCCTCATTGAAAGCAGCCGTTATACAGGACGAGTCATATTCATGAGTTTCTATGCTCTGGAATGTGTATGCTTTCCTAGAATCTCCCTCGCCTGTTCCTTCGAGTTAGGTTTGAGGGTAAGAGTGCTTACATCCTCAAGTAGGTCAATGCCAATATTGTAGAACTGGAGATACCGAGCCAGTGTGTTCACTGATGCATTGCCCCAATAACGATAGCCACCTGTATCCTGCTCCCGTGGAACTTCGCAATCCTACCAGATTGAGCGTTTTTTGTTTCAGTAGGCGAAAAATCAAAGACAAAAATAAACCAAACCAACGAACCGTAGGAACTTCCCCGTTTTTATTAACTATATGATAGTATGCGTAACCACCCCCAGAGTTGTACCCCTAGACAAAAAATAAGCCAGGGTTACAGCAAACAGGAGAGGTTTATGTACTCGGGCCGTATGGCTGTGCAACTTTATCATGGTTTGGGTGAACGTCTCCAGCCTCTCCTTGAGTGCATCCTTGAGTGCGCCCTTGAGTGTATCCTGCACGTCGGCTCGTGGCTCGTTCAGCTGATTACCTAGAACCTTTGGAGACTCGAAAACTCCGCTCGTGCCGTCCAGTAAGCCAGCTGGTTTCTTTTCTCCCCAGATGAGTCGGTCCCACTTGGATACACGCTTAGCCCCAGAATCTAATTGACCTGTCCGATTGGCCTCTGATACTGCTGCTTGTTCGAGGCCTGAAAAAACTTCAGCTGGAGCACTAACACTCTCAGCAGGCCCTCCTTGAGTTGGTTCTGCGCTAAGTAGGACGTCGCGTGCAGCATGGCGTCCCTCAGTACTACGTTTAACATGTCGTGCTATTAAACAGAGCAAAAATCACGCAACTGAACTCACCAAACTGAATATCAAACAAGTGCTGCGACAGATTCATGCTCAAATCCGGGTCAATCATCGAAGGCACTACTCCCGTAAATCGGGTTGTCACCACACAAGATTATTCGAGAAAGATATCACGTACAACTAGCCAAGTTCTCCGAAGCGCGCAACGCGACCTGCACTGATTTCACCTCGTCATCTGATGGGGTTCCATTGATGGGTTGAAGCGTGACGTTGATGTGGGATGGTAAATTTGGTGGCGCATACGTGTTGTTCTATCTCAAGATTATTGGTGCAATCCTCAGTCCTAGCTGAAATACTCACAGAGGGGAAGAGATGCACATTATATTTATCTCTATGTCGTGCTGAAATGCTTAGGCCATCAGTACTGGACTTTATCTTGGGAGGCATGCATGGCCTACTCATCTGAACGTCGAACAAGTGCTGAGCCAGTTCCATCGACAAACTCGGGTCGCACAAGTCTGGAACTATTGTTCCACTTGTTATTAATCTTTACATTATATGCTTACAGCAGGATATACTCACCTTGAGATACGTTCTCCACCGTTCGAATCACTGCATGGATCAATTTCACCTCACCGTCCAATGGAATCCCTACCACATGTTGAGGATAAGCTCTAAGCCGTCCGCATATAGTCGTGTCTACGTGTCCCGCTGACTCATTCATGGTCACTGCACTCGTGTCTGTTACTTTGCATGTAGTGAATACGTGTAGAACACGTATGTATATTATTTAATTACATTTATAAAAGGCCTTATGCCTCGACTGTCAATGTACAACCCCCGATATCTGGTTGATTCGGAATTTCTTGTTTCTACAGACTAGATATTTATGTTTGAGCTATAGAATAGTTTAGTCTGAGTGTATTTTCTCACTTGCAACTCGCAACTCGCAACTAGCAACTATAACCAACATAAACACTTGTTGAGTACATCATCAATTTCGCCTTAAAAGACCAGCATGTAAGGTGCAGTTTGGTTAAACATCAAAACCCGACATCAAACACTTTTTGAAGACAATGTTGAGCAAAGGCTCAATTACAATGAGTCACTTATAATGCTCTACTGTGCGTATACCTTCCCAATATTTTCCTTGCTTCATTGATTGAACCAGGTTTGAGAGTTGGCGTATCTCCCGGTTCAATCAGTTCCACGCCGACGTTGTAATGCTGGAGGCACTGAACCACAATAGCATCGCTCACGCTGCTCCAGAAATCTAGACCTTCGTACTTGTTGGAGGCCGTGATATTCCAAGTCTAGCGGATTAAATGTTCAGCGTAGTGGCAGTTTGCAAGAAAGAGCTGGACTCACAGTGGGAGCTTCTCCGTTTGCGTCGACGACGTGATGATACATCCGATCATACCCGGAGTTGAATCCCTATCAACCAGATGTTAAAAAACAATCACATAAACAGAGAAATACTGACTCGAGCAGAATGGTTGTGCAACTTGATCATCATCCGAGTGATGTTCTCTACCGCGTCCTGTAACCCGTCCTTCGGTGTTGAATGTAACGCGCTGTTTCAACGTTATGAGCTCTGTGTATGAGAGAAAAAGCAGATATAGTCTAGCCAAACGCACCAAGCTGAAGGTCAAACAAGTGCTGTGATAGCTTCATACTTAAGTCAGCATCATATATTGAAGGAACTGTAAGTACTCGTTAATGCTCCACTGCGCAGCGTATGTCTAATACTTACCGCTCGACATGCTCTCCGAGAACCTCAGCGAAGCTTGAGCAGACCGGATTTGATCGTCGGACGGGGTATTGACGACGGGTTCAAGCAGGATATCCATATACGCGGGCAGTTCGGGTGGTGTATAGCTAATGTCCTATTTTATCCTGTTAGACTAGCGGCAGCGAAATACTACCACAACCACTCGCCGAGATCATAGGGAAGGGGTAATTGGACTTGTATCGGGCTACAATATACGAAGATTGAGATTGAAACGTGGGTCAAAGTCAGACGAGATCAACGCACCCATTTGTACCTCGAACAAATGACGTGCCAGATCCATCGACAGGCCGGGATTGAATAACGTCGGAACTAGCGTACCATTATTTTGCATTATACTGATTCATTTGTCGTGAAGAAATAAATCTACTATGTGAGGTATTCTCGACCGCTCGAATCACAGAGTGTATCAGCTTCACTTCCTCATTGGTCGGGATGCCTAGCACAGGCTTCAGGTCAAAAGCCTCTGCGAGATAAGCTGGGAGCTGGGGCGGTGTATACATAACTGACGTCGCGCTGGTTCGAGGTAAGTCGACTCGAATCATGAAGGTCGTAATTTTCACAACCGTGAAGTAGCACTTAGCCACCAGCCAACAGCACAGCCTGCATATCAGGTCGGAAAGCAGCACGTGACCAATCTACAATGGAGTGTTCGTGTCTAGTATCGACTAAATAACACCGGAAGTGAATTGCTTAGATGCTGGACTTACTTTCAGTTGCGAAGATAACTTCCTCTACACAAGGAGCCCCAAACCGGCTTCATCAACCTGAAGTAGCCAGTGGCGGTCGGCTAAAACCAACCACGTGGGTAGATTAGGCGCTTGATCAAACCCACGTTGCAATCTGAACTTGTTCTCGGTTCGCTCTCAGTCCATCATCCAGTGTCCTTGGTTTGTGAAGCGTTGTATCTGTCCCCGAGGAACATTACGATCTCTGCGTGCTGGCTTTCAGAAACAGTCCATTGGCAACGTATCTTGAGTAGCCACCACAAGACCTATACCGACACTACCCCACCGAGTCCTATTCTAGGCTTTGCCTTGTTACGCACAGGCTTGCCCTAAGGCTGTACTCGGAATGAAGAGTCTCGTAAACCTGGTTCCTCTACCTGGTATATCGGAGTTTGGAAACGTTGTGCGCAGTCTCATCCGTTGCTCTAAGGTCTGTTATCCCTACTAAGGGCAGAGTTATATATTTTGATATGTAAACTGTCTAGGATTTGAGCCAAACAAGCGATAAACAGGATGCACTGATTCGTCGGCTCGAAGGTCTTACATCATGTGCCAAACACCTGGAAGACCTGTCAGAACTCAACAGGTGCGTTCGTCGTAAAAGTTGTTTAGTGACAGCTCAAACCGTTGCGGAATCCATGAATCAGTCAGCTACTCGAGATAAAATCTCAGCTCGAAGTAACACTGAAGTCTAGTTCCCGATCTCGGCTATTTCAAGCGCAGCGGAAACTTGCAGCATGGGAAGAGCTGAACCTCAAGGTCGACAGAGTGGTGGAACTCACTCTGGTGGGTTGAATGACATATATTTGCTCGCGCAACTTACTGTTTCCGATAAGCTGCGATTAGCTGCTCAGTCACTGAACACTCAGGTGGAGCAAAATCCCTCTCCGTGGATAGCGAATCAAGTAAGCAGCTGCAGCGCATTTGAACTCTGCCTTTAGCTGAGCTATAGATAGCTTCCTGTGATACCAAGATACGAAATCACCGATCAAGTCGAAATACCTCGGCGTAGCGATTACTCCCGAGAGCTGAGTTCTCATAGTATCAGTTCCTACGAGCCTATCACCTCCAGCTGCCGCTTCGGCCAGTGGGGCAAGCTATCCGTTACCTACAAGACCATCGCCAGTCGCTCAGATAGTGCCGTTTCTCACGTAAACATGTTGCTGGTTCAGTAATTCACTGGTCTAATTTCTTCGGACAATTCAGCTTGTGGAAGAAGAGATAAATTATGTCTCGCGATCCCTGTGAGTTTTTTTTCGATCCTATGCTTGAACCTCGCTTATAGTTACATCCAAATTCTAGACATCAACATGTGGCAGTTGTGGCAGGAGTTACGCAAGGATACGGTGGGCTAAATGGCTTTGTCGTCGTCACAGGTATGATCGTTCTCAATCTACATTGAAATCAATTATCTAAAAGATCAAAACAAAACAAAACATTGCTCAGATGGCATACCAATCGACCAGTTTGTTATTCGGATCAATTCAGGCTCGGTCTGGGCTAAATGCGTAAGAATCAATTGTATTCAAACTACTTATGACTTCTGAAACCCATCGCAACAGATACAAGGTCTTCAGGTGCGCTGGTTGGTAACATTCAACAACAGCTAATCTGATTATATTGTCGGCCTTTTAAGTCCTTTTACGACGCGCATGATATTCATGTGAGCGACAAAATCTATCCTACCCTGGTATTGTCTGATGCGCCGTTTTCACAGTGGGCTGAAAGTATCACGGCCAAACCCAATGGGCATGTTACTGTTTTTCCGTCAGAGAAGCTGTCATCGCTAACAGCGTCTCCAGTAAGTTCGATTCATTACCTCAGTGTTCCTCCAAAGTTTTCACCGGAGTACTTCTAGATCATGCTTGACAAGTACGCTGTGCCTGGACAACGAGATGAGATAAGCCCCGTGGTGACCCTCCTCCAAAGCATCTATTTTAATAACCAGTGCCATCTTGAGAAGCAGCGACTGCAAGAATTCATGGACTCGTGTCGTTCTTTAGGACCAGGCACCACGGAGCTACAAGTTGTAAAAACAGCCGCGTCTTCCAAGGCTTTTCCACCTTCGACATGGCGTTCTGGCTCCTGGCATGGCATTAATGGGGCACCTACTTTCACACTATACGCTGGAGAACTTGGTATGTTCATATCGGAAGATAGTCCATTTGATAAATGCTGGAGGTCTTTGGACACTATCCGCGCTGTGAAATACCAGGTAAGCGGATTACACAACCTATATGCTTTATAGCTTAAAAAGAATAGCATACTGCATTGTGTTACTATGCGGATGAACGGTGGATATATTACCCCCTACAACCAGAGGAGGAAGGATGGCTCAGGTTCGTTCCCTATTGACTCTCTAGTACGTTGGCTGCTCGCTAATTGCGTTTTTAGCTATGACCTGAGTGATTTGTTTTTTAGTGGCAGCGGAGAAAAGACCATCGAAATAGGAGTATACCCCCAGTTGCTTGATCACTGCTGGGCGGACGTTCTCATGGAGGCTCGACAGCTTTCTGAACATCACGACATACCCCTCGAGAGCTTATCGCTGTGTGGGTGCTTCATTTTATCTGCTTCAGCATCCGAGAAACTGACTGAAACCCGTAAAGGTGAACCATTCGAGACGTCTGTGACGATGCGCCACTCCTCGGATCCTACCAAGATTACACCCAATGAAACCGTTTACTTCCATTGGAATCCCCATTCGCGTGACCCATTCGAGTTCTGGGGATTTTTTAGCCCAAGTCGCAATCCTGACTGTCGCAACTCACGTACAATTTTCGAGGAACAGGGCTGGGTTTCCGACTGCCATGGGTGCGTCAGATCCTTCACTTTTGAGAAAGCAGCACTCAATTCTACTCGTACTCTACTTTTTGTACAGGCATTTCTCAGCCTTCAATGTTTCACACGACTGGTCAAGGAGATACCAGAAAATGTTGGAGTCCGGCGTGGCAACAATCCCTGGGAGTTACCCTGGCGTGCACATTGGAGACATTTCTAGCGCCTAGTTGAGCGGATGAACATGTTCCAACTGAAGTATCTTGACTTCTTAGTGCAATCTAGAAGCAAGAGCACTACCATTTTCAGTATCGATGTGATCATATTCGTAGCCACCCTCAGAGTTGAATCCATGGAACAATAACAAAAAGAGGTCGATGAACGAATAAAAGCACTTACATGAGCAGAATAATCGTGTGACTTGACCATAAGCTAGTACTATTCTTCGACCCACCTATCCGTGTCCTGCATGCCAGGGAGTCGGTGTTCACACTAGTACATATTAATCTTTAGTTGTTCAATAATTTTACGTGCAGCCTCCGACAGAGTAGCGCCTTTGGAAGGCGCGTCTAGAGATCTCGGACCCATGGTGATACTACTTCAGGGGATCTACAGCGAAAACCATTGGCGTCTTGGACACCGGCAAACCCAGAAGTTCGTAGAATCGTGTTATCCTTTGGAACCAGGTGTCACTGAACTGCAGATAACAAAGATTACCGCGCCTTCTGAGATTCTCCCGCTCTTGGGGAGACGTTCTTACTCCTGGCGCGGAATCAACAAGGTGCCTAATTTTATATTTCTTACTGGGGATTTTGGCCATTTTATATCAGGAGGTGGCATATATCGACTGAGTCTAAATGCCAGTCGTTGCATGAAGTTTCAGGTGTAACAATATATGTATATATGTAGTATAGAATACAATCGCCAAACCATACTATACGCCCAGCGCAGTAAGACTTAAGTACGACGCCGAAGGGGTCGATTAGGTATGAGGGGCAAAGGGATATACTCTATGGAACTGGCGAGTGGATGCGTGCGTATTCGCCCTTATATATACGCGGGGAATCCTTTTATAGTATACGTATACCTTATTAGGTATGTCGGCCATACGATTGTTCTTTTACGTTCTCTCATGCTCTAGTACATTCTGTATATTCGTATATGTATGTACATTATGGACTCTAGTATCAAGTACGGAAGTGTTTGTGTTGATATCGCTTGTACCACGTATATGCGTATAGATATGACTCGTCTTGTACTCGTATCACTTGCCTAATGTGTAGCTGAAGGCCACGGTCTATACGTGTACTGTAGCATCTCTTTATGTTAGTGCCCCATTATTTTTATTTCAACGTTGGGGAAACTAATTAGAAATGACGAAGGCAAATCATTTAACTATCTCATGGCAATACACCAGCCCTCAACCCCAAGCCAGACGGTTCCTGGCCAAACAATGTAATATCATCGGAATCCTCATTCGAATAATTCACTCAAGCATTGGGGTTCTTTAGTCCGAACTTTGATCCTGATTGTTACGATCCACGAACAGTATTTGAGCAACAGGGTTAAGTTTCATATAAAGAGGGGCGTGTGAGCTCCTCCACCCCCTCTGATAGCAATGCTCAATCCTACTTCCACTCTGTTTTTTTTTTTCAAGATGCTTTCTGTCCTGCAGTATTTCAAAACATTGGTCCGGGAAGTACGAGGGGATATTGGAGGCAGGCGTAGCAACAATCCCCGGTGGTTACCCTGGTGCATACATTGAAGATCCGACTTGACATCTGATTGAGTGAATACATATGTTTCAGCGTTAGAACCTACACCGCTTTGTTTGTTGGTGCGCGTGCATATATACAATATAAATCACCCGCACTACCGAAACCCGAGTGTAATGCAGCCTGATGAGGCACCAAAGTAAAGGCGGGTAGTAGTAACTTGACTAAGAACATAATGATAACATACACAATCTAGATCCAACTGCGCATATGTAGCAACAAGGGACAAGTAGAACAATTAAAGTCTGGTACCAAATTCTAAGCAAAACATCAATCCGAGCTCGAACGCTAAGAAGCAAAACACAATCACAAGTAGTCAAAATACCACAACACGCTAGGGCTAACCAAGTCGAATCTTCACGCATCAATTGGAAGCATTGCACACCGGGAATTGATATAATCGTCCCAATTCGTCGGCGATCCGTTGGCACTAGCACCATGCCAGAGATGGTCAAGCACCGGTACAAAATCAGCACCAGGGAGCACCCAGAACCTCTCCCCTCGAGACGCG
>MU132223.1:11700-28460 GCA_015039395.1 Ceratobasidium sp. AG-I
TAGTGATAAATAACGCGTGGCGCATCATTCAACTGAGGACTTCTTTCCGGCTCCGGCTCTTCTTCGACTGCATAAATAAATTATGAGGCCGTGTCGCAGATCAGCACGCCACCAGCAATGACGCATGCGCCAGAAGATCAGGTATATATTTACGTACGCTCGCCCGATAGAAGTTGATTGGGACTAGTTAAGGATCACCGAGTTTGATGCACCTCAACACAGCAATACCCGTGGTCGCCGCCCTCGCTGTCTTCGTCCCGTTCTTTGCCTCTGTTAATTTTCCGGTGAAGATTTTTAGAGCTGTAAGATCTCCAATATCTCAACTACTTGAGGAAGCATCTGGCATTCTTTTGAGATAGCGGAAGGGGAGAGCGATGAAGTTGAACCAAGACTGAGCGATCACGTGGGTAGGCGTGGCTTGGTCCTTGCAAGCTCCAATAAATGTCGGAAGTAAATAGAATCAGTGTGGTGCAGGCCGAAGTAATGAGACCAATCAAACTCACCGGTGTATAAAGGGGAATAACTAAACTAGCCGTGTTCTACATCTCCGGGTACCTATCCCACTCGCTCTACCTTGCGGTTCAACATGTTGCGAGGCACTGACACTACATGCGCCGCTCAGGCCCTCCTAACCTGCTTAAAGCGTTCCCGTCTCTTCTGCCTGTGGATCCTTCATTTCAAGATAACCTGTTGCGTGAATGTCGTGCAAGTCATTACATACCGAGTATAGACCGGTGGAAGCTGTCTCGGCTACCACGACGGCCTACGACAGACGATGCGACTGTCGCGGTAGATGACAAACTAGTAGAGATATGTACCAGAGTACTGTACTATTACGATCAATGCGTTGGTCCCTGTCCCTTCAGAAATCGACGCGACGCGGATTTTTGATGGGTCCCCTGTCCCCATGCTGGCCGATGCAGAGGGACCGATTACAATATTTTCTTGCACTCTAAAGTTAGATGTAGCTCCGTAGTTATAAATCCTGTTGATTCTTGGGAAACACACTGTAGTAGCAGCTCAAACAGTATCTACACTCTACGAGCTCGAGAGGTCTTGGAAGCACGCTTGGACAAACAAGCAGGCCTGCTATACTCCAGCTCCCCGCTTTCAAACCCATCTAGATCATCATTCCCACCTAAAAGGGAACCAGGAAGCCCACTAAGGTGGGTCGCCTTCAAGACATGCCCAATTAACTCGGGAACGGTGATGTCACAATTGAGTTCAGGGTGACTCAGCTCGAACTCTGGATCGTCGTCCTCTTCACCCGAGGGAGCTTCAGCATCCCCAAGCACAAACTCCCTGTAAAGTGCAGGGTCCGAGGAACGTAGACTGGAAAGATCTTGTCGAGCTTGTCAGCTAGTCAGACTCTCGAACGAGAGGTTCAAGTTAGTCTCGGAGACCGCACAAAGCTCAAAGAACTAGATTGTCAATAATTAGAATCTATTGTAACTGCTGAAACTCATGGTACTCACCTTTTTGATTAGCTTTGGTTCGTTGATAGCATTATATACTTCTACCAACCAGCGTACACTCCGGTTTCGGAGGGTCTTGATAGTGTGGTCGTTGATCACATCTGATGGAGCGCATCCCGCTGCCAGAGCCTTAGACGATATCTGCATGAGCTGCACGACGCATGGCAGGCTTCACTATGGGCTGGGTAGTGGTATCGTGACATTCATAACAGCATCTGTGGAGTGTTTTGCCTATCGTCTGTGAAATCGACGCCGCTATGTTTCAGTCCCCTGTCCCCGCAGTAATCGACGCGGGGGGACATATCAATTAACAAGAACAAGCAATAATAAGCGCTTGGCGCTTTTACATAAGCGACGCATTGATCGTAATAGTACAGTAATTGATATCGAATAAACAGCTAAGGTATTGCGAGATACTATAGGCCACGTTAGTCACGTACTATATCGCCGAGATTGAATAGCGTGGCGAGGTGAGAAGGAGAAAAGATCAATCAAGAGGTCTACCAAACGTGAAATGCGAGAGTGTAGGCGCAGAGTCGCATGACGAAGCGGGACATTCCATGAAGTGGTGAAGGTTCAGAAGGACACGTGCAAATAGAGCATCTGGAGATGCCTGCGGATCGAAATGACCTTCCATCTGGCATTGGGGTGCGTATCCATAAGCTACTAACTCCTTCGTGTAACTTAAAAGCACACCAGGACTGTCGGAATGATTTGAGCGATTCTTCATATGAGCATCGGTTGAAGTCGGAAACGCGGATTATTGAACGTGTTATGCATTGCCTAATGAAAAGCTTTCGTTTCGAGGCCCCTTTTCAACAGAGTAAGGTATGGCTTCTTGCATTCAATCAATGCATTAAGAGTCAGGCAAGGAGGAAGGGGTTTCACTTAAGCCTGCTAGCGTTAATTAACGGCCCATAAAAACGAGTGGATTTTCTTCGCATCTGCCGATGCAACTCATCAACATCAAACAGAGAACTCACATTGAACATATCTCATCAATTACGCAGGGCATTCAGAGGTGCTGCCGAGTGCGGAGACAACAATGAAATATCTGATGCTAGCGAGAGCGGTATCTAATACTTGAATTGTCCATTAGTAGAACTTGAATGTTAAACCTGGATGTGAATACAAATCACAGAAGTGCGCGAAAAAATCGGAATGGGGACTGTCACATATTCAAAACAAGCAAAAGTATCATCATTACCAGTTGGTACTAACAACGACCATCGCGTCGGTGGTGGAAATGAGAATATGCAAGATACCGCTAGTCACGTAAGCAAACCGCATTACAGAGGTATAAGCAAACAAGAAACCATGGCCAGAAACCAGCTGAAAATGTAAACACTTTTTCGAAAATTCGCAACTATCCGGCACAACTACTAAGCCCAATCCTCGAAGCATTCACGAGTCTCGTATGTGTGCTGACGTGAGTGATTTTATTTTCTAATCTGGTCATAGCGGCTAGGCTAAATGGGCGCACGGGCGCTCCCGGGAAATGTCCCGAGAGTTCCGGGTATCCGTGGGTGACCATTAGTGAAGTGAATACTCCAACCCCTAGTCATAAATTTAGTTAGGGGTTCCACCATTATTGCGAAGGAACATCGATCATCAAATGATCCATTCCCATCCGAGCGCCGCTTACTGTGGGGCAAAGAGCTAGCTCGGGCATCGTGAAATGCCGAGGGCAGTCACGTAATTCACAAAACGCGATGCCTGATCAGAACGCCTCGTGCGTGCCTGGCCTACGGATAGTTCTGTTACAGTAAGGGAGTCCTTCCCATCTCAGGTCGACAGAGTGGTCGGCGCTCGCAGCCGCTCCGCTCGCGCGAAGTAGTTGGGTGTGCCTTGGGCAGGAGCACTCGGGCCGCTGATTTGGAAAATACAAGCTTCGGAATATAATGTAACAAGGTATGAATGTAGACTTGAGTTACCCGGAGTATGAGGCTCGCAAAACTGACAGTGGGACGTGTTTATACAAAATATTCCCAAGATTGTGCAACGTACGTAAATATCCTAAAGACCTTTGTACAAGGTCACCAATAAATAAGATCGGCGTTGAGAAATGTGCGAGGATCGTATTAGGGGACGCAAGGTGGACAAGCCTGCACATCGGAAAAGAGCTCCCGCCAACTCAATAATTATTGGTGCCTGGATGCTTGAGAGTTTGCGAACTGTCCGAGGTAGATTGATTATCAAGTCCGTATGCGACAATTGAGGGTTCTATGATGCAGCTGTTTATATAGCTGAGTGCGAATTTACAGATGTGTTATGACAGGAGAGTTTTGAAACCCATGTAAAGGTGGAAAGATTCAGTAAAAGGCACATTGCTCCCGAGAGCAGTGAGCGTGGCGGGTTCAGAATGTTCATTCATATGGCAGTAACAGTGACCGGGAGATGGGAAAGCAAACATGCCTGGCAAATGTATCATAGCAACCTCGTAGGATTTATGTATCGTGCTGAACGGCTATCAACCCATAAACAGCTGTATTTCCATGGCGAACTCGGAGCTGAGATTCTCGTAGATCTGGACCCAAGGTGAAAAGTACACGTGAACCGGAAGCGAGGCCGATCCCAGACTCACCTAGGCCTCACGGGTAAGTCTCGCCATAGCTTGTACGAGAACAGCATCCAAATAACACTCACCTCGAGATGGGAGCGGTGAGCATGTACAACCGCCTCCTCTGCCCTCCCCCAACCAGTCCGGTTCACTATGCGGGTATCTCTGCCTAAACTCGAATTTAGCCTCAGCCAGCCATACCCTCGAAACCATTTATTTCTAATAGGCACTGTTATAGTATTTGCGGTTGTGACGCCAGTTCTAGTTCTTGTAAACAGTGAGTATAATTTACCTCATTTTGACTGGACTATACGAGTTGGCTAACCCTTCCTCGAGTTGTAACACTGGGTTACGAGCTAGTTCCTTCCCTCCGGCCGCAGTTTCAGCGCAACGACGCGTTAGCTAGCTGGTGGGACTCAACTCGCTTGCCTACGCTACTGCGAGGTCCCACTCCACCATGCCAGCCTCAGGACCTAGGTAGAGGCGACGCATTCCGTTTATCCGCCTCACTATTCGACTATACAGTCACGAGTACTTGGGATACAAGGGAGGCTGCTTCAGCACCATCTCAAGTGCAGGTGCAGGAACGTGTGGAGTATCGCGGCGAATCACTCGCTACCTGTAGAGTGAACAGCGTCAGATTTGACTACAACATGATAGACGACACTCAGACAGTTACTGTAGGAGACTTAAATTATGCGTTCGCCGAGTAATTACTTATATAGCTTTAACCTGACAGGTTGGTGTGATTTGCCCGGGAACTCCCGCATACCCGGTTCACGTAACAATGGAAACCAAAATTGTGTTTGCCTGGCTGCTTGTTGGCGACGTTCTGGGGAAATACTACGGCCAGGGTGTGAGTCTCCTGAACGTCGGATACGTAGATCCAACGGACTATCGGAGGCTTGCGTTCGCTATGCTTGATGCAATCTCAACCGACTCTCTTACAATCATGGGGGGACAGCATCTCTCGAACACCGTCCTCAGAATAACCGTGATTTCTAACATAACATTTACTGACGGGAGGATTGACAATACCCCCGTGTCGAATAGCATCAGGTATCTGAACGGGACTGCGGCTACCTGGCCACCAGAAGCTAATATCTATGATGTGTCAATTCTTAACTTGATGAATGTCGTCGCCCATACGGTGAACCTCGATCTTGGATCCGCCGGGGCGGAAAGCATCTATCACAATATTTCAGCCTTGAACATGACAATAGGCACAAACCTAGCTCCTCCACCCATTGTGTCAGCTGAATGGGCTGAAAATAGTCGGTCGCTTTACTTTGGAAGACTCATTCCTCCATATGAAACTTGGGCTCAAATGCTTAGGGCTGGGCAGCCGGTCACACTTGGCGTCGTGACGGGGCTTCCTAACGATTCAACGATTGTCACCACTTATCTCTGCCCAAGTTACCAGCTTCGGCCAATTAGGTCGTTTTTGATTGCTATATTTGTGGGGACTGCGACCATGTTCATGTCAGGCTGGACCGTGTGGACATTCTTTATGACGTGGATTGCGTTCGGGATCGAGGAACCTTGTAAGTCAGCCTTTGGTTTCCTAGTAAATTTGAATAAATCAACTTGGAAATTTCGTAGGTTTGGACTGTAAGTGCAAGAAATGCAAGCCAGTTGGTGGCCGTGAGCTGCGAGTGTCCGAACTGTAAGCCCAATTCTCCGGTTGTATGCCTCCAGATCTTGGGGCTGAGGTATCGTAGGTTTAAAACGGTTGATCATGAAGAAACATCGCTCTTATCTTACGATAGCACTAGTCCAACGAGAAAAGACGAGAAGTGGGGTTCGTGATATATCTTTGCTTCTTTTTGTGATTCAGAATCAGTGTCGAAGGCCAACCTTTTGTAACCTCATCTGTATTTCCTACCTTTTTGTAAGACTAATTAGCGAAATATTGAATTCTTTATGGCGAAGAGGATTGTTGAGATGTCTTGAATAGGGCTTTGGCGTAGATAGGTACACCAAACCGTATGCTCCTTAAAAACTTTGGTTTGGATATGCATCGAAGGCTAACATATAACCTCCACAGCTCTTCTATCACCCAGACCGCGGTGCATTTGAGGATTTCCCTCGCGTACGAGTCGGCCACTTTTCTTTCTGAGTCTGCTAGGTTACCAATATGCTAGATTTCAGGCCGTTCTTCGATGAGCTTTTGATAGCAAATGCACCGAGCTAAATAGTAATGATCCACCCGCAACCGATTTCCTGCCTCTTGGCAAGCTCCAAGAGACTTAAATGGGAACATATGCGTACAGTCAATAAAGTAGAATTGTGCCCGCCGTTTGTGAAACCTAGATTTGAAGGCTATTGGTGAATGTCTGTGAAGCGCTGTGCTCCTAAGCTAGGTTCACCCAGCATTCTTACTACCGTATTTGCTCATTGTCGGCTAAAGCGACCTCTGCATGGCGGGATTTGTTTTATCTCGACGATTGGTCTATTAGAGCCTCTGCAAGCTTGCTTGCAATGGCGATCCTGCGATCAATAAGTTTCGGAACGCCCTTTTCCACGCTGGATCACAAAGAGTATTTGCGTCAGCGAGTTGACCAACGATATATTGGTGATCAAGCAGCCCTCGATCTCCAGCAACTTCCAACCACCCCTGGAGAAGAAATTTCTCAAAAGCTGGAAGGGTTCGGTACGACGGCTCCGGTAACTGTCTACGTATGACGATGGCCGATCAGCGGTGATCATCATATTTACTTCTTTATCTATTTTGTAACTTCTTGATCGCGGCTTAGATCAAGCGTCGATCTACATCTCAATGCAGTAGATAAGCATGGGCAGTTATGTCCATCATGTTGGCCTAGAACGGCAGCACAAGTTGCGTCTCCCCAAATCACTCCAGTACTGAATGCAATGATCCTCGTTGCCATCACCCGAAGCTAAGTTTGGCCTCAGAACGTTCTGGGGTATCAGAGTCATTTCACACGAAGATTCTTGGAAAGCATACTAAGAAAAACCTCGAGTTGAACACACTTGCCAGAAATAGTTCACTGAGGAGCGAGAGTTCGGAATGCGGGTCACCAATCGGAGCCGCCCCATCGCATTGCAAGCTGGGTCCAAAACCCCTTGTCTAACCTGTTCATGTGATCTTTCTTTTGTGGCCAGAGCCGATGATCATTCGGTCTCGCTAGGTCTGTGCGAAGGATTTACGTCAATCACGGCGAAGATTTGAAAGTACATTGATCTTTGTGTTTGGCTGACGCATCCCGTGGAAATAGTTTTATTCTTTTCTTTTTTTCACACTATGCGCGTTCGACCCTCCGATGACCAGGTCGCATTGATCTCCACGAGCTCTGACCTTCAGCCAAGCCCATTCCAGTGCCACAAATAAACCTACGTATATTTCACCGCCTGAGCAACAATGTAACTCGTCAACTTTGAGACCCAAATTAATACAAAATATTTTCTGAGCACGTTTGATCTAAAGCGCTAATGTTTCAACCGCGAAACACCGCTGAGCGAGAAATTGCGGCTTTGGACATTAGCCCTCTGCCCACCCCTCGATGAAGCACAGTCATCGACCCTCTAATCCACTGCAAAAGCACTCACAATATTTTCCCTTTTTCGCCCCTACCTAGCGCCCGCCTTCTCCTTCACCATCTCTCCAATTTCACCCTGATAATCTCCGCAATGAGAACCGCCATGCTCTCGGCAGGCGCCTCACTCCAACGTGCCCCCCCTCACCCACGATGACCTCCACCTCCGTCGACTCATCCTCGGCCAAGGACTACTCAGGTCCTTGCGGTAGGGTGCGTCGTTTGCGGTCAAAGGATCGGCGCGAGTCGTCGTAACGAGCTCATTAATCAGGAACATCTATAATGCTCACCTTTTCGGGCTGGCATGGTGGCAGCGGGAGAATTGGCCGTAGGGGGCGTGGCGATACGCGTCGAGATTTGGCCAGGAGCGAAACAAGGCGAGTAAGAAGTTGCAGGAAGCGAATATCGTGGCGATGGAGTGGGTGGCGAAGGGATCACGAATGTCGGGCATAATCATTTGAAACCCAATGAACGCGAAAGAGCGAGCAAAGAAAACATCGAGATTCCGATGAGGAAATCCCTAATTAGAGAAATTTACCAAAGCACACCTTGTTTAATGTCCAGAGGCTCTCCCCCTTCCTCCAATGACGCGCCATCAATAGCATCCGAATTCTCAATCAACTTCGCTGGTTCCTGCGACAGACCCGCCCTTAGCACTTCCAGCTGAGAATCTTCCACAAAAGGGAGCCCGTTGCGTGGAGAGCGCGGGAGAGATAATCGGTGGAAAAGACAACTTCAAGCGCATTTCTAGACTTCGTCTCGAGTTCGGCAGTGGAACCGGTGCGATGTCCAGTCGCATCGGAAGATCTAAAGATGGGCGAGAGTTGGAAATTAAGGAGTAGTCGCAATCAGATGAATACCTAGTAAGTAGTAAGAATGCGGTCAGTAGAGATGAGAAGCAAGGAAATTATTCTAGCGTACGGCGGAAGCTAGTGTAGTTTCCCACGTTGCTCAGAAACCTATTCCCGTCCATCTCTACATTCTCTAACTAAGGGTGGGCGTGTATCCAGTATCCAGCTCTAACAAGGCGAAGGTATGAGCGCTCAGGCATTAGTCGCGCTCGAACGATGGGCTCTGGTGGTGAAACCAACATTAGTACATCGATACAAGAACGATAGAAACACACACCCTAAACACAATTAGAGTTCAATATCACCACAGCTGCCGGTGTATAGCTGTTCGTGTCAACAACAATCGAGGCGCTGGCAGTGGTGGTTGAGAATCCATCGACGTCGCCTGGTCACATGACCAAAGAATGCTGCGGAACGGAAGCAAAGAATGAACCAACGACGCAATAATTTACAAGCTGAAAACCGCACTCGCTTGGCAAGCGAATGACGGAAATGCAAAAAACCAATGTCCACGAGTGCGGCCCCATCCGCTTCTCCTATTGCCTCCCACGTATCCGCTTCCTGCGCTTTGCCTCAATAGCCGAGCACCAACTACAAGCACCTTGTGCTTGACCCTTTCGATTCGTCACTATGTCACGTACTAAATTATTTATGCTTCTCGCTTCGTCGTACTGCAGTCTTCCGGATCCGGCAAATTGATGGCACCACTTTCTCGAGAGGCTTTGGAATTACACCATCGTTGAGGTTACTCTATACCGCTTTTTATCCCGGAGCTGCACGCGGGTGTCGGCTGAGCTATCGTGCCAAGGCAGTTGGCTTCCAATGGACGATTTGGCAACTTACATAGAATTCCAGGTCAGCCGCGGTGCATTTCGTGGACGTGAGATCGAAACCCAAGGGCCTTCGATGTACGCTCTGAGACGCCATAATGAGACTCAAGGAGGTGGCGTTATTAACATACCGCCCAAATTATATTACATATGAGGACCGGGAGCAGAAGTGAAACTTTCACAAATCCAGCCAACGCGGAAAGCTCAAAACCAAATGCTTTAAAATAACACACATCGCCATAAACGAGGCATCCAGGGATGCCTCTATGCGAAAATACCCTTCTAATCTACTTTGCAGCGGGCACCTATTCCCATTGCTCACGCCCGGCCAAAATCTAGTAACGGTAGGAACCGCCATCCATCGAGTAGTCTAGCGATTTTCTTTCGGGGCGGAAGGCGCAGTCTTCCATGAGATATATAGCTTCATCCAGGCAACAATTGTCGAACTAAGAAAACGTTGGCCCGAAAAATGAGCTGATTGATACTACGCCTAATTCAGTGCGCTAGAAGCAATTATACAATGGGGTGTACCGGTGTTCTCCATGGGTATGTTGAATCACATATTCAGGAAGGAGCAAATTATCTAAACGGAGATTTAGGGCGGTTCTACACGATCAACGAGCTTGTATGCGCTCAGATACGAGTGTTGCTCATGAACGTGTTCGCTTCAAATACTGTACGTTTTTAAAATACTCTTCATGATCCTTCACTCGGCCCAAACCTAGAGGTATCTCGCCCGTCAAACAAAACCTATCAGCATCCATTAAGTTTATAGATAATCGCTAACTTCCGCCCGTAATTAAAAACGAGACAAAGTCTGGTCAGAAACAAAGCATTCATAGATTCAGATTAGCCATTCGCTCTAATCAACTACACACGAGCGAACAACACTACACAAGCGTACATGTTAACACAAAAGTACAAGAAAGTCACCGCAAGGTGTCCGTGTCAGAATTCGTCATGAGAAGTCCGTATCACAATCGTTTCGCAAGTCGTAACAAAATCCAGAGTCCAACAACCTTAAACCCAAACTCAATTTCACTCCAAAACGCCGTCGATGACATGAATGGCGCCATTCTCCGTGATCACATCACTACGTATAATCTTCGCCTTTGATTTACCGGAATAAACGTATGTATCGCTACCCTCTTTTTTGATTGTGAGTTTTTTGCCCGAAGCCGATTTCACAGTTGGCTTGGAGGAGAATTGGGTAGAGAAATAGTTCAAGTAAACGATGTGATTCTTCACCATGGAGGTCAGTTGGTTGGTTGAGATATCATCAACGCCATCGAACCCAGAGTCGAGTGGGACGAACATCTATTTTAGACGTATCGGATCAATATATAAACCACACCAAGCTTACTGATCGAGACTTACCGTGACCTTCTCGCTATAATTCACCTTATCCATTAGATCAGTCTTATAGAGCGCTTGGCCGGCCTTCTTAAACCCGTCCGGGGCCTCGGCCACGAGGGGCTTGCAGAGGGTGTCGTCAACCTTCGTAGGCGTGAAGAGGAGAATATCCATGGGGAAGATAGTGAGGTCCTTGTAAGTGCACCCTGCCTTGAGCGTTGCGTTCGTGATTGTGCTACGAATGAAAATGGTGTAGTCGTTATTCCGCTTCCAATTGGCATTGGCCACAGTGTCGACGACCTGTGAAACCAAAAATATCTCAGCGCGAAGCCAACCTTGAAGGTCAAGTACAATCGTACTTGGACCTGGGGATTAGGTGCCCTCTTGCTGAAGGATTGTTTCTGCATGAGGGTGGGCGCAACGTCACGTGACTGGCTTGGCTGCTGTCGCTTCTTTGAGACAATGTCGCCTTTGATAGAAAGGTACCGGAAAATAGTAGTAGGGTCATACCCGATTGAGGGGTGGTCGGGGTTGAAAGCCTGTAAATGTACGTTAATTCTACAGTACCAGAAAAAGGGCGCAGACACTACAAAGTAGCGCTCCAGGGAGTATGAGACGTACGCAGTCCTCCGGAGCCAAAAGGCTGAGCTTCTGGTATTGGAGCTCATTAACGTAGTCCTGACCATCCTTCGTCTTGAAAAAATCCGCATACAGGCCGGATAGAGTGTTCAAACCGCATTTCTTGACCGCGTCGAGAAACCCGGGGACAAAGTCGTCGTTGCGAGGTTCAAAAGGCGAGGCTTGGACGAATGCCGAAGCAGCAAGCAGAACAGAGACAACTAGATTCGAGGAGATCATAGTGCTCACTTCAGTGGAGAAACTGGGAGATGAGGGAGTTGGAGAGCTCGCTGCCTCAAAGCTGGAACTGGGCAGCCTGTTTTATACCCTGGACTGACCCACATGCACTAGCACGCTCGGATCGGCCCGGGTTGGATGTACGAGGAAAGTAGTGAAGCGCTAGTATGACTCCATGTGCGACATCAAGCACTAATAATTTGTACGTACTAGGCTAACAGTATCACTTACAAGACGATACGCAGGAAAGAGCAAGTCCGAATTGCAAATTCCTTATTCGGCCCTCGAGGCAAACAAGCGCCGGGCTGATCTGCTCGTTGATCTAACCTTGCCACTCATCTAAATCAACACGTGGGCGCTTCGGGTAATGGTCCGATATTCATAAACATTTTTGGATGCTCAAGATCGAAGCATAACCCATTCAAATGTTGTATACATCACCATACTTGCGAGAGAACGTCCCTTATTGTACCAGATCGGCTAGTTAGCTTCGGGAGCTGACTACCATGCAGCAAGGCACAATTAGAGTATTGAAAGCAGCCGAACACTTTACGTGGAGGTGAAAAGCGCACAAGGGTCACAAAAGCGAGATTCCACCGTGGCGTGGCAATTGCGCCCGGCCCAAGCGGGTTCCCTTTCCGCACCCCATCGTTGATGCAGCGCTACTTTACTCGTGGGTAGTGCTGAAGCCCCGAACAAGGGCCCGAGGATTCATTTGCTCGAAGATACGGGCCTCGGGGCGCATTTCTACATGGATCATTCTGGAACTACTTGAGTGCGTGTGAGATAAAACGGCAACTGGATCTCTCGCGCATTTCTGCACGATGGAGGCGCACATGCCAAGTTTCTTCACATGTGTTCAGACAAGATTTACGCTGGGCCAGGTGAGAGACCTCATGGATCACACAACGTGCGCCGAAAACGTACAGATTGCGATTTACTCAAATGTGGAGAGCTCTGCTGTAATCGATTTAGATACTTTCCATCTACCTGAGCGCGCAAGTGACCGCCATCATGTTATACTCAAACGACGACCGTATTGAGGTTGTCCCAAGTGGACCAAAATCTTTCAACCGGTCCAAATATTGGCAAATTAGTGTACACAATACTCGGCTCCGCTGACTTTCAAAGAGCACGCTTCAGTAGAAAGGGCAAGCAGTTTACGCAGCAGAGAAGCATGATGGCTCACGAGTGTCCATATACTTGAAGAATGCTTGACTGAAATCCAAGGAAGGACGCATTTCTCGCGCAACGATATCCTGAAATCTCTTACAGATGGCCACGCGGGGCGTCAGTCGTTTCGGAAGCTGGCGTCTCTCCTCACAAAACTCGGCACAAATCCTGTATTGGATCTTGGCTGCAAGGAGAGCATGTGCTCGCCTGAAGTGGAGCAGGTCCCAAACATGCCTAGACCAGATGGGCGAGCTTGATTGCTAGGTCTTGGAGCAATCAGTGGAACAACAAGATCCAAACAATATTTACCTGCGACTGAGAGTATTAGGCGCACGATCCCCCCCCCCTCCACTAATACCACCTCTCCTCCCTCTCCGATCGGTTCCTCCCCAAACCATCTAATTCAACATGCAGATAGTCCTGCCGAAGCTCGAATATAGTCTCAGTCATCCACATCCCAGAAACAATCTGTTTCTGGTTTTCACGGTTCTGCTGTTTCTAATTGCGGTGCCCATTCTCGTCCTTGTTAACAGTGAGATTTCCTATAGCAAATTTCGTATCGTAGCTAATTCGCCTCTAAGTCGTAACGCTGGGTTACGAGTTGGTCCCTTCCCTTCAGCCTCAATTTCAACCCAACGAGACACTCGCACACTGGTGGGGTTCAGCTCGCTTGCCCAAGCTGCTGCGCAGTCGCACTCCACAATGCGAGCCCAGGGATCTAGGCAGAGGCGACACCTTCCGATTGTCTGCCTCGCTGTTTGACTACGAGGTCATGAGCACCTGGAATACAACCGAAGCTTCCTCAAATTCCAATGTACAGGAACAGAAACGCGTCGAGTATCGAGGCGAATTATTTGATACCTGCCATGTCACTACCACCCAATTCGACTTCAGCCTACTAGACGACACTCAAACAGTAACAGTGGGTGGCGTAAAATATACGTTCATCGGGTGATCACTAAACCAGTCATTTCAAAGGTCGGCGTGATCTGCCCGGGAACTCCCGAGTATCCGGTCTATGTGTCAATGCAAACCAAGATGGTCTTCGCCTGGCTACTGAGCAAGGACTTCGTCGGACAGTACTACGGCCCAGGCTTGAATCTGATGGGTATCGATCACGCAGATCCGAACGACTACCGAAAGCTAGCGTTTGCAGTACTCGAAGCGATCTCAACCGACTCCCTTACGATTATGCGAGGAAAGCATCTTTCAAGTCCTGTCCTTAGCATTACCGCTTTTTTCAACACGACATTTATCGACGGGAAGATTGACACCACCCCCATGTCAAACCTATTCACGTATCTTAATGGAAGTGAGATGGATTGGCCAGCTGAAGCTGGTATCTATGCTGTGCCTATTATCAACTTGATGAACGTCGCTGCTCATACCGTCAACCTCGACCTCGGATCCGCCGGCCCCGAAAACATCTACCTGAACAGCTCCGTTCTGAACATGACCATCGGCCCAAACCTAGCTCCACCAGGCATCGCGCCGGCCAACTGGGCTCAGAACAGCGTGTCTTTCTACTACGGAAAGATTACACCCCCATACGAAACCTGGGCTCAGATGCTTCGCGCTAGGCAAACAATTGTACTCGGCAATGCGACGGGGTTACCTGTGAATTCGACCATGGTGACCACGTATCTCTGCCCTACCTACCAGCTCAAGCCGATCAGGTCCCTTTTAACATCGATATTCGTGGGTACAGCGACCATGTTCCTGTCGGTATGGGCTGCGTGGATGTTTATAACAACATTCATCGCGCGAAGACTCGAGCCACCTTGTGAGTTGGTTTACCTTATCGAACAACCCCAGCAAAATAACTTTGAAACTTTGTAGGCCTGGATTGCAAATGCCCCAAGTGCCTGCGGAAGTCGTCAACCGAAGCTAAAATGGGCGCCAACGTTAGTCCGGTGGTTCCGGGAAGCTCCAATGACCACGCATCAGAAGTGACTGATGAGTCAGTGCGATTTACCTATTCACAGTTACAACTACTGAAGCTTGTATCTTTGTCTTAGGAAACCCAACCCGGAGCAGCCTCGTCCTGCGAATCCGCCTCGCTTTTCTCAAATCTTTGGCTCTGGTCTTTTGGGAAAGAAGTGAGATATGTTTTTTTTTCTGTGGTAGGAAATCAGTCTCGGTGGTCAGTGTATAGTAACTGGATGTTTTGTAATTTTATGTCATGAAGTTCATGTGTGTTGCTACAAGTACGACGATGGTTGAAATACGGAAGATATTAAATATATGCTAAGTGTTTATAAGTATACCCACTTGAGACGTGCGAGAAGGGCGGGGCGTCCAGAATATATCTCAATTAGTTTGGGTCACGATTGAAGTATCTTGAAATCGGGTATAACAAAACTCGAGAGTTCAGGTTATCCACAGGATTGATATCCGAAGACAAGAGAAAAGTCGAGTCCTTGACTTAGTATTATTATCTTCTTAACCATCGAGTTCAAAAGCAGTACTTTGATAAACGTTTCCCTCAGGTACGCATATACGTTCATACGTCACGCTCAGCAATCTAGAGCATCGAAAAGCACAGCCGATTCTAGTCCCACTTCCATAAACCTTCTCGCAACCTGCGACGCGGTCTCGGCAATCATCGTTCTAGGCACGACCTCGCGTTCGCTATTGCCAGGGAATCTGATGTCAAAGAGAGCGGTATGAGCGCTAGTGCGATAGATTATGATCGAAGTGAAAGGGCAATAAGCGCGGGACGGTGGCCGCAAGGCAAAATGAATAGAAGGTGGGGTGGCTTTAGACTTTGTTTGATTATTGGCGCGGGTGGCACAGGTACACGATCTAGGAAGAAATGATAGTTCAGAAAAAATCACGGAGGAAAGGGGCATGAGCGACGAAAGGCAATACGCAATCCCAAGCGCAATACCAGGAGCCATTCATGTCGGATCAGATTAAGTAGAGCGAGATTATTTGCTCACCCCGTTCACGCCTTCCCTACTATCATGACAATACCCGCGCCTCCCACTTTAACCACCGTCCTGGATACGTCCATAGCCGCCACCGGAAACACCATGTCCTCGATGCCTCCCTCACGATCTCTGCGGTATCCTCCACGACCTTCACAATATTCTTCACAATATTCTTCACAATATTCACGCCACTTGCGCCAGTCCTGCCTGCCCTACCCCTGCCTACCCCACTGCAATATACCTGTATCCGTAATGACCTCCTCGTGAGCCTCGATCGCATCCGTTTGGAATAGGGAGAAGGCCGTCATCTTCAGACGCTTGAGGTGTCTATGGCCGCTATAGTTCCAGTATTGGGTGTCATCAAGCCTGTATCGTCAAATCCTGGTGAAAAGCAAGGCCGCCTTAGTAGGAGTTCATTCAGGCGGCATGGTAGGAGTAGGGAGTACAGGACAATCGCGGAATGAGAATATGGAACAATAGCAAGCAAAAAACGTAGGCACGAGGGGAATAATCCTGAAGTGCCGTAGAGGAAAACACCGAATGAAAAAGTGTCTCAAAACGTACCTTGCAGATTGCCTAAAGATGGCAGCCCATCCCTCTCTTCGCCAACTCAGACCCTCGTCCACGATGTAGTTTGCGGCCTGTGGAAGGTGCAGAGAAACTGAGGTCAGGCGGGATAACCTTAGGCTCTGACTCGGGTTTCCATTTGGTCCGGAAGTTGATACTAGTCCCCGTTCACAACCGATCTGCATGCTTCAAAGGAAGATAGACAAGAAGCACGCCGCTTGCCGAAAGATCATGCTGTACTTCCAGTCGGAGGTTGACAACTAGGCCGCCGTGAGCGGTTCCCAGTGATTGAGAGGGGAGAAAAGAAACGCGATGCGGGAAAGTAGTGTTGTCCACATGGTCAGCCAGAATCAAAATCAGCTTGGTCCGTTTGCACTTACCAAGGTGCATTATTCAACGCTCATCTCGGGCACATATGGCGTCTGCGGGCATATCCATCGCGTTCATCTTTTTTCACTCTCTTCGGCGCGCTCCCGAGCACGGGTGAGAAGAGAAGCAATCTTGAGGCTACATATGGTTATAGTAAAGGGGTAAACGTATCAAGGCATCCGCAAGGCTCACCTCAGCCATCTCGACCAGCTTCGATCACCGCCCGGAATTCCACAG
>MU132223.1:35716-57685 GCA_015039395.1 Ceratobasidium sp. AG-I
AAAAAAAAAAAAAAAAAAAGGTAACTCCGGAGCTAAAAGGTGGCTCACTTCCCAGGGCTGTACGGTAATATAAATGCTAGACTGTCTATTTCTTTTTACAATCGTGTATTAACTCTTGGAAGGAATACTGTATGCGTGTCCGAATGCGTATAATCCATCTGATGTGCACCTGTTATTACACAGCGTACCGCCGCAAAATCTACGTCGCCCCTCCAGGCACTCAGTTGACACACCCGCAAGTATGCGCGGCGTCCAGTGTAATCTTGTTACAATAAGCGCTCGGAAATGACACATTTTACTTAGATGAAACAACAATTCCCCTCACATTAACCCCACTTTCGAATCACCTAAACGGACAGCCTAACGCCTTCGATTTGTTTATTTATTTTATTACGTCCGTGTATGCGTCCATGGATCATAGATCCCAAAAGCAAGCGATTCCAGCGGTGATAATTGACATTGTGGATCCTTCTAGCGTCGTGAACTCAATTCAGATACATTATGCGTCGCGCCATCAACGTTGTTAGAGTGCAATGGAATCTGAATACTACTGTACTTTAATCATATTGTAATGAAGAAATTCTTGGGGTATGGATCGATACAGGAAGGTAAATAACCAAAAAGGTTGAACTTCTTGGTAAAATCGTAGCGGGTTGAAATTAATGGGTGGTAGTTTAACTGCTAGACTATGTATTACCTGTGCGGCTATACATCAATTCTAGACCGGCAGACATGTGGCTCAACGCTTTCGGTTGTCACGAATAGCATGTTTATTACCTACACGTTATTCAACTGCAAACGCCTCAAAACTCCTCTAGGATGCACACAAGTATCCTCGCTCAGCATAAACTACTTGATTGGTAGCCGCTATCAGTGTAGACCAACCGACCATGGCATTATTCGGATCAACGTGTGATCGCTTCCGATTGAACCCATCAGGAAACATCTCTGCGGCCACAACATGCAGCCACGGCTAGGTGAGGACAATAAGAAGAAGCTACGTATACAAGGCATATGTCAATAGATATAAATGTGGGCGGTATTTCGAGTTTCATTTTGACCGCTAGAGACCTTGCAAGCAAGGTAAAGCAAGGTAATTAGTAAGTACCGCGACAGCCGTAGCATCGAGGTCCACCAAGGCGATCCGGATAAGATATAGAGCACATGTTGAAGGCAGGGAGTCAGGAGGGACAAATGTATAGATTTTTGCAGTTTCGGCGGTCACATTATGGTTGAGAGAGACCTTGCAAATAGCATGGTGATTATTAATATAGTGAGTATGAGCAGCGGTCTTGCATTGTCGTAGGTCGTATAGGAAACAGGGGACGGGCGATACGGGCCGAACCGAATAGGAGTGGGGCGTCGCCACCAGGATCATATGGCATTTGCAAGTATTGCTAAGGGCTCAGGAACGCAGGAGCATACGCAAGTATACACCTGCAAGTACGAATTCTACGAGCTCACTGCAAAATGGGTTTGCTGATTGCGGTGGGTCGCAATTTTAGCGTTTGCATCTGAGGCAGGCAGCTCTGCCAGATCGATGCATACATCCGCCTACAGAGATAGCAATCTAACCTAGCTGGTTTCGCGAGATCTCAGGGGAATCATGGTGCACCTTTTCACCCATGGTTATCTGGGAAAGACCTACTAAATTGTAGCGTGTAGATGGTGAAGACCGCTGTATACCCTTATCGACAGTCGGTGTAGTCAGGTGGAGTCACATCGCTCATTTTTGGTCCCTGTCCCCAAAGCAATCTTTCAAGTGGATAGCTGCCCGTAAGCGCTTAAGCCTATTCTATCATTTCCTAGCGTATTGTGTGATCCGTTTTCAGCCGCTTTTTATGCATACAACTCAGCCTGAGGATATACATACGGGCTAGCATGGCATCGCTGACCAAATATTGGGCGTTTGTGCAGGATCAATTGGTCGCGTTTGTGCAGCTTGTATCTGTCTAGGATAGGATAGAATGGCGCTCAATCCTTACGGGCAGCTATCCAGTATGCATCAGGTCCAAATAAGCGCTGATAATTCAATTATGTGATATTCATTGGGCTCGAGGACGTGGAGCTGGTCTAGGCCTCATTGAAATAACATTGTGCACTGCATTTTCAAGTCCCGTGATAGCTAGTAAGGGGCAAAGATTTATACCCAGTTGCACGCCTCCTCCTCCCCCTTCACACCTTCTTGAGACGGCTGGTTCTCCATGATGCTATCCCTACCTAAGCTAGAGTATGGTATCACACGACCACACCCTCGTAACCATTGGTTCCTAATCAGTACAATTCTGCTGTTTTTGTTAGTAATACCAGTTTTAGTTGTTATAAACAGTGAGCTCCGTTTGTTCAACACACGTCGTGATCAATACTCAAGCTAACTCGATTTGAAGTCATAACACTGGGCTATGAGTTAGTTCCTACCCTCCAACCAAAATTTCAGCCTAGCGTCCCGTTCATCGGGTGGTGGGGCTTAGTTCGACTGTCTCGGATGCTGGGCAGTAGGACTCCACCATGCGAGCCAAAGAGCCTAGGCAAAGGTGATACGATCCGTATGGCTGCATCACTGTTTGAGTATACGGTTATAAGCACTTGGAACACGTCAAAGGCCAACCCAGCATCTCAGGTACGGTATCAGGAACATGTTGAGTACCGAGGTGAATCGTTTGCGAATTGTGGCTTTAATGGAGCTCGATTCGACTTTAATGTTGTATATGCATGTATCCTGGCATATGCGTGCCGTGTACGCGTATGCCTTATGCTTCTATCTTTCCACCCAGTTCTTAGGCTTGCGTGTCTACGCCTACTGTGTTCCATTACGTTCCATAGCTGTATGTATATAAGAGCCATAGGCTCATTGACTGAATTCATCAGCTCGTTTACTAATTCATCCCCCAACCGTAGGCTAAGAAGCCTTGAGTGTCCGAACGTTTCGGAGTCATCCTCAACATTTAACTTAGTAGAAGACATTCAGATAATAACCGTAGGTGATTTGGTTCGTGCATTCACTGCATAATTGGTAACAAAGATGTTACCTCACAGATTGGTGTCATATGTCAAGGAACCCCTGCATATCCAATTCATGTTTCGCTCGAAACCAACATGGTGTTTTCCTGGCTGCTTAACAAAGATTTTGTCGGGCAGTACTACGGCCCAGGCTTAGACCTATTACAACTCTCTGTCGAAGAGTCAAACCACTACCGGGAGCAAGCCTATGCAATCCTCGAGGTGATCTCGACCGACTCCCTTACGATCATGCGTGGAAATCATCTCTCGAGCCCTCTTCTCAGTCTAACCGCGTTTACCAGCATATCATATACTGACGGGACGCTCGAAAGCGTGCCCGAGTCGAACCTCCTGACATATCTAAACGGGTCGCAGATGGACTGGACGGTAGAGGCTAACATCTATTTAGACTCCATTTATAATTTGATCGGTGTCGCCACGCACACCGTCGAGCTCGACCTCGGGGCCGCCGGACCCGGAAATATCTACCTGAACTCTGCAGGCTTGAACAACACCGTCTACCCTAATCTACCTCCTCCAAACACCCAGGCGAAGAACTGGGCTAGGAAAGGAGCGTCGTTTTACTATGGACCCGTAGATCCTCCATACAATACCTGGGCCGAGATGATCCTCGCCGGGCAGAAGATCAAGCCTGGCAACATGACGGGACTACCCAAGAACTCCAGCATGGACACCACATATCTTTGTCCAACTTACAAGCTCAAGCAAACTAGTTCACTTTTAACATCTATTTTCGTGGGTACTTCTACCATGGTTTTGTCAGTCTGGGGTCTGTGGATGTTTGTGACGGGTCTCATTGCAAGAAGAATTGAAGAACCTTGTGAGTTGGTACTGGTTGTGCTATCGCACGAACAGCTCCGGATAAATAACCTCGAAATGCTGTAGGTCTGAAGTGTACTTGCTCTGACTGCAAGCCCAAGTCGTTGCCCAACAGTCAGAATGGCACCGACCCTAATGATAATACCTGGAGCGGCGCCAATGGCCATGCGTCAAGAGTCAATGAAAAGTAAGCGCAACTCACCAATGGCATATCCGCCACTGCTAAGCTGACATATTTGTGATGCTAGGGCGGCTGATCTTGAGGCTCATCCAAGTCACCTTTCTTACCGTTACTCTGCTTTAAAGCATTTTCCTGGTGATGAATCGACCACAACGGGCAGAAAATAGCACTCAGGCATATATATATTCTCTCTTTTGCGATACGAGATCAGGATTGAAGTCCAATATATACTAGCTGTATCTTTCTGTGACGCTTTTCAGGCTTCCCCTTTCTGTCCTATGGAGTTGTGGCATTCACACATGTAACCGCAAAGGCGGTCAATTGGATCATATGGCTCCGAACATAGATATTAGCGTCATACAATTCAGTCAACCCAAGATATCGGCGGTCAAAATCTTCATGGTTCACTAATATTCAGCGTTAAAATTGCACCTTTCCTACGGCGGGTGCTAAGGTCTTTCTATTCTCAACTCATCTATTCACAATCATCGATTGTGAGCACACTGTGAATCCATCCATCAAGCATGCATTCATACACACCGGGTATTCGTACACGCAAACATTTACTCAAACACACTATTCCATTTCCCCTTCAATTACGCTCCCATATAACATCACCCAGCAGCGCAATAAGCTCCAATCTGGAGCCAGCATTAACATAGCTCTTTTCTGGAACTACGTGGCGGCCATGGCGGCCATGGCGGCGCAACTCGCAACTACGTTGAGAAATGTTGGTCCAACAAATGTGCACAACCAAGCTTCAAAGCCAAATCAGAGCGGAATGAAGAGCCATCACAGGAACTCGTAGGTCGATAAAATCGCGAGAAAATGGTAATAATTCGTCAATAATACTCTTAAACCACGAGGTTGCGGGTGCTCAGATGGAAATGTAAATAAATGCGAAATAAATGCGCACTTAAATGAGAACTTGGAACTATCAAATGCTTTCCACAGGAACTCGTATGCTGATAAAAGTGCGAGAAGGTGGAGATTGTTGCGACATTGTGGTTTTGAAATAATTTAAACTTTTTGGGGCTAAAAGCGCGAGATATGCGTACTTATGCCCGAATAAACGTATGCGTCGGAATATCACATAGAATTGTTCGGAGAACCGTATATACAAATATATAACAAGCTAAACACGGTACAAGGCAACTTTCCAAGGCACGCGTGAAGAGCAGCGGCGGCGGCCGTTCGATGTCTCAGACAACAGCTAACACAGATTAGACTATACGCACCGATGCAAACTAGCATGGCGAGCTGGCTCAACGCCAAATCACACATCTTATCCGAAACTAGCAACCCCTTCCCCTCTATCTCCACATGGTTCTGGTCTCCCAGCTCAGGTCACCTCATTGTCATATATTTAGAGTATTACAGCAACGTAAAGTAAACGCTGGACGGGCAGATACGACTGATTAGCTATCACTCCAGGAGCAGAGGATAGCACTCACTTCATGTTACTTTTAGTTGCCTAGCTTTGGAGTTTGTGGCTGCTAGCATATGTAGGTGACCACATACGCAGGCACAGGGCAGAAGAGATTTGATGGGGTTAAGAGCTTGCGATGGTGGGGATGTGCGGTGGTGGGAGTGGGGTGGATGTGGAGTGGCACAGTAGATCAATACCAACATCAACTCAACTTGGCTTTTTTCGGCAGGCTCGCGCGCACAGACCGCCGTGAGACTCAAATTATTCAGTACTTTTAAGTGCACATGTAAGTGCTCATTTATTTGACATTAATTTTAATTTCCGATTAGTTAGACGCATTCCCTGCGTTTGAGGCAATCGTATCGCAATAATTACTGCCTTCTCGCACTTTTATCGACGTACGAGTTCCTGTGTTCAACATCCTTGAATTAAAAAAATACATGGTGGTCTGTGCTCTCGACGCTCAAAAAAAGCCTAAGTTGACTCAATGTTGATGTTGATCTACCACACATCACCAACCCCAACTTCTACCTCGACACACTCCCGACACCTCTATCCCCAAACTTTGTCAAACGACTCCGCTTTGCAGTTGTATAAATGGTCGACCCAAATAACCCAACCTAGCGCTAGGTAAATAGAATTAGTATGGCGTGAGTGCCATTCTCCACTCTCTTCATGCTAGCTAAATCCTTACATCCGATAGCTTAGTGATTACTTGCCCGCTAAAGCGTAACTAAGGACAATGGGTGACCTTGTACAAACCCAGAAGTGCTTAGAAACGAATTAGAGTGCTCGCTTTGACTAAGAAAGGTAAGTCCGTGCCAGGGCAGTTTAGCAGGTTGGCTTGAAGGGGCACGTAGGCCGTTTGGCGCTTTTAGTTGCTGTCTAGGAGGTTGCGTTGCCTGCTTTCTCCCTCACGCCAGCCTCGGGTCTTGTATTATTTCATGTTTGCTTTATTGAATCATGTACATATACTTTCATTGATACTAGAGGTTTGATTCCAACCCATATACTTGTTCTGGAATAATTGCGCAATTCTCGCGCTTTTAGCCCCAAAAGATTCAGATTATTTCACAGAATGATACGGTAATAGTTCACGAATTCCCGCTCTTTTATCTACCTACGAGTTCCTGTGCATATGAGCAAGCAGGAGCTGAGAGGTCAAATTCTCAGACATGATTCTCGGATGACATACATTCCAAAATACATCAAACCAAACGACATCAACCACTCACCATTCCCATGTCCTTCCCTTCTACCACCGCAACAACCTCTCAACCGGCATGTGACACGACAGCGAGAGGGAAATTAACATAGGTTATGGTGAACTGGGCAGTGAGCATCGCGAAGACTGAATCGTCGATCTTGGCTGAAAAATGAATAAAGGTTGGTTAAAATTTCCACAAGTGGATGGTGTAACGAAACAGTAAAGAGTGAAATAGTTGTGGAATTATAGGAATTATAGGAATTATAGCGCTTTCCAAAAAGGCATGCAATCGGTGCTTCTGAAATTAATTAATCCCCCCCTGGTACAAGAGGGATATCTCCGCCAAAACTGAGTATTTCGAGTTGAAACAAGTTGCGCCGAGGTCGCCTCACCGATACGCAGGGCACCAGGTACTTCAGACTGTAAAAATCAAAACTTGTTTAAACCCCCTATCTACTCCAAGAGCAGTTCTGCTGTAAATACTATGCAAGCTGAAATGGAGAAGCTTGGAATAGCTACTGTAGATCTCAAACATAATGACAAAACAGTTTTTGTGCATAAAACTACCATTTTGGTAAACCTAACCCCGTACCAAAAGGATGATAAAGGCTTCCCGGACAAAAATTACATTTAACCCCCAAATGGTGCATTATCTGCTCCCTTTTTTCTGTGTTATCTACATGTGACACGATGGCATTCATATAAGGCTTGTCAATTTCATTCTGTATAGTATTTACAGCAGAACTGCTCTCAGAGTAGATAGGGGGTTTTAACAAGTTTTGATTTTTGCAGTCTGAAGTACCTGGTGCCCTGCATATCGGTGAGACGACCTCGGCGCAACTTGTTTCAACTCGAAATACTCAGTTTTGGCGGAGATATCCCTCTTGTACCAGGGGGGGATTAATTAATTTCAGAAGCACCGATTGCATGCCTTTTTGGAAAGCGCTGTGATGATATGTGGAAAATGGAATCAGGTGACGAATAATAAATCAAGGAGGTGGGAGGAAGGCAGTTGAAAACAAGGGAAGTTTTGATAGGACGTACCTCGTAAACTGTCTTGGGAATGCATTGCGCCCTCGTCCCCACTGGTAACACCCCAATCCACAAGCACACCTCCAATAACATCTGAACTGGTAACCAAGTACGCCTGCACAATTCCAACTCCCCTCACAACCTTGTCTTTCTACCACAACAGTTTTAGGCTGAATAGCTACACTCTCCTGTGACTTACTCATACCCAACACGCCTCGCTCAAACTCTTGCCTAAAGTGGAAATCGGGGCTCACAGAGTGCACAGGGAGGTCGATCTCATAGATGTCGACGTTGGACTCCGATTAAGGTTCGGACCTGGGTCCGGTGGACTTCGGCTGCGAACCTGGTGACATTGGTAGTAGCATCAGGACGAGGAGAGGCGAATTAGGAAGCAACATTGAGGGGCCATCTAGTGAGCAAGAATAAGTCATTGAGTACCAAGCGTTCAATAGCGAGGTTGGATCAAACTGAATTTCTTTTGCGATTGAGGAATCTATGACGCTCACCTGGATGGTACTTAGCGCATCATTCCCTTCGACCATTCGGTCCCTCCCTCCAAAATCATCACTCCTGCAATAACAACCACATCACACTCGTTGAGCGTTTCGTTTAGTGACTTGCGCCCACTCAGACATTGCTATGAATGACGTTTAGTGCGTGGTCATGCAATGTTAACCCAGGCGTGGACTTACCACTTTCTGGTCACAAGTCTCGAGGCCAATCGAAATCGAGCTGATCAACACCCCTTTAAAATGTCGGAAGGTCGATGTCCTCGGCACCAGCTTTGCTAGCTGCGTCTGGACCAACACCGAACCCACGTGCGGAGTTCGCAAGATCAGCCTTGCCAACCGTACCCCCTACTAACACTCCACATTCCGACTTGGATTTTTGCACAAGTGGAGTTCGCTATTTCTGTAGTGTGCAGGGATATTGAGCTCAGAAGGGCCGTCGCCGGGCTCTGTTTAGCGTTTGGGTTTGGGTTTGGTTAAGGGTTTGACTGCGGGTCTAGAGAGTTCAATGGTGGTATCGAGAGAGCGGGAAAAAAAACAAGAGACTAGCGCATGACAGATTATTTCTGAACTCGTGTGATATGGGAAGGTTTCGGAGGGCGAAGTGCGATGGTTTGATCTTTCTTTGGTAACATCCATATTTAATCTTTCCTTTATGTAATATCGGGCTACAAGGATGATGATCACACAAACGAGCACCGGAATTTCATGAAGATGTTCGAGGAAGTTTTGGAATGTGGGTACACTTGAATAAAGCTGAGTATTAAGAAGACATATAGTGAGGTGAATGAGGTAGTAAGTGACGCGGATTCAGTAGCTCCCCTGTTTCTGTTGAGGATAAGTTTGAAGCGACCCACATATAGTCACGCGTACGTGCCCCATTTACTCTCGCATGTTCTATGCACTCGTGTATCTTACTTTGTATAGTCATGAATACGTGTCCCACACGTATTTACATTATCTAGTTACATGTATAAAAGGCTATAAGCCTTCACTGTGAATATACAATCTGCGATATCTGGGGTATTCGGAATGTGTTGTTTCTACAGTTTCCTGACCTCGCGAATGCCGGTGGAACTATTGTTTGCATTTACTTGCTGAAGGGATCGACTCCTGCAGGCAGGCTTGGTATAGTTTTAGTAGCTAATCTCAATTCCAAAATACTGCTCCGAGAGATGTACTCTTCAAGTACGAATTTATGCACCTATCAGACGCTAGTACATGCGTAAACCTTACAACTAGGCTGCCAGATGAATTGAGCATGGACACCACATACCTCTGCCCAACCTATAAACTCAAGCCCATTAGGTCGCTTTTGACATCTATATTTGTGGGCACTGCGACCATGGTACTGTCAGTGTGGGGCGTTTGGGTGTTTGTGACTGGGCTCGTTGCGAGAAGAATCAAAGAGCCCTGTGAGGTGATCTTTGTTTCCAGATAATAGCCCCAGCTAAATAAATTTGAAATCCTGTTGGTCTGAAATGCACTTGCTCTGATTGCAAGCCCGAGTCGTTGCTTAACGATCAGAATAACGCCGACCCTGATGATAATAATCAAAGTGGCTCTAATGGTTGCACCTCAGGGGTTGATGAAAAATAAGCACGATTCACGAGTGACACACCTTAAACTACTAAGATGAAGCATCTGGGGTGTTAGAATGTCTGATCTGGTGGCTCCTACAAGCCATCTTTCTCACTGCCACGTCGCTGTAAAGCATCTTTCTAACGATGACTCGACAATAATGGGCGGAAATATGAAGTGACAGGTATTATGTATTTATGTACTTATTTTCTTCTCCCACAATCCAAAATCAACATCATACGTCAGTACACGCCAGCTGGAAAGTTCTCAAATTGATAAGGCTTCATCTCTTTTTTATTGGATGGAGCAGTGGCACTCAGACATGTAATCGCAAAAAAAAAAGTTAGATGGCATGGCTCCGAACGTCAGAGAAAACCTCCTGGAATTATATCATGCTATAGCCTGCTATTTAGCCTAATTTATGGATTACAGAATTTAGGTCTACCCCCCCATTACTCACTGCAATTGTACTAAATACACCAGGATTTATAGGATTGCAAGAAATAAAGCTAGGCCCAGTTGGGTCATGATCCTAACCAGACATGTCCCATATGAGGCAACCATTAATTAGTCCAGATCAGGCTTCACCCATATCAGGCAGTCACTTAATTAGTCCAAATAGATCATGTCCTGATCAGGCAAGGTTAATTACCCCACACTGATCAGGCACTCAGGGAAGCAGCCACCTGCCACATGACTCCAGCCCTGTGGCTCAGCCCCTCACCAGCCCAAGTCCCCTCCTGCCCTTCCCCCACTCTAGGCCAGCCCACCCAAGCCGTCACCTGGGGGTATTTTCTAGCATTTAGCCCCTTTGGTCAACAGGGGATGGAAAACTGCAGGCTAGTTCAAGAGTTTGATCATATTGCAAATGAATAGGGGCTGGATTTGATGTAATTAGTCGATTTATGGAAGCAGCCATAAATGGACTGATTTGTTGAGATAAAACATAGTTGGATGCAAATTCATTAGTCCATATATGGAAATGGCTTGAAGTGGACCAATTATTCCATTTTTGGAAAACTCAGCCTCAGCCATAAATCCGTAAAACTGTTCCAAAAGTTACATAACCAGTCTCAGTTTGGAATTTCAAATTCATGCACAGCATGCCCAAAAGGGTGATAATAGGATCAGAAACAGCCTTTTCTGGCAGAATCTAAAAATAGAACCTTAGGTACCTCTTTGAGGAGGAATTTGAAATTGGGATTGTATGAGATTTGGCTGGATTTTGTTGGATTTTTCATGTATAAAAAAGGGGAGATAGCTATAGCTGCAATTTAGGTAAATCCCATGAAATCCAGTAAATCCTGGTTAATTTGGTGCAATCCAGCTAAATAGACTGCTATTAATACCTAGGTCTATATAAAAAATGTGCTTTTTTCTGATGAATCTCCAGTTATCGACATGATACAATTCCGCCAAAACAAATTGTTAGTGGTCGACATTTTCATGGTATGCTACTCCTCAAAGTCGAAATTGCACCTTTCCCGCAACAGACGTCAAGGCCTTTCTTCAACCATTCTAATTGTTGTTTATACAAGCTGTAAGAGACTCGTAAGTTCTAGTATGTTCTATAGGCGCGTGCTCTTCTTGCCCATTGTATTCTAATATATAACACGCATGTATTTAGTACTAGGATAGTATCCTCTTTATATTAGTTTAACTCTATTACTACTAGTTTACAAGAGCATTCATTCAACACTAATCGTGATCATTGATTGTGAAGGCACTATCCATCCATCCATTGGGCGTGCATTCATAAAACCGGACATTCGTACACGCTAGTGATGTCGCCCAGGTAACCCGGGCCCGGGAATTCCGGGAATCCTGCCCGGAAATACCCGGAAATACCCGGCCCCGGGCACCGGGTGCGAGCGTGGGCATGGCTTTTTTTGGTGGGATTCCCGGCGGGATTCCGGCAGATTCCCGCCGTTAAGCGCCCAAATGCCTGCCGATGCCCGGCGTTTTGCGGGCAAACCCGCAACCCGCTGCCCGCTATTTAATACAATTTATTTCATAATTTCTCGTTGAGCCAGTCCCTCTCACTGAGCATTTTCCCGTCAAGTCTCTGCTGTAGTACTTGGTCTGAATATTTGACCAACCGGAAAACCCACCACAATGTAAAGTGTTATATACCATTAAATAGAGGTAATTCACTGCTTTCCATCGATATAGTTCATGACCTCTGAATAAATTGCTAAGGTGGAGAAAAGCGTGATTTACTCCTGGGGGATATTCACCCCTAAAAATGCGCCACATGTACTAAGGAAATCCACCGTAGATATGCCGCTCCCCTGTGCGCGATCGTTATATATATGCTACAATATGCTATGTTCAAAATATCAGCATGTTACAACCCCTGGAAGGTACTCAAACAGGGGAATCAGTGCTCAAAAGGGGGAAATCTCAGTATTAAATGCATTCTAGGGCCGGAATGAGAGCAATTGAGCGGATTCCAATGAGTAAATTCTACTCAGAATTGAATTCTGCATGTATTCGATAGGCTTTACTTTCTACACTTTTGATCACTCATCTTGTACTATGTAGTTGCTTTGTATCCCTATAGTAGCCCCTATGGGAATACTTGCAAGGAATACATATGTTTACAAGCATTCAGCAGATGAGATAGTTTCAGAGCAGTTACATATGTGTGATAAGATTCTATTATATATAACATTGAGATCATGAGGACTCTGGCTAGTGAGCAACAAGACTTCAGGGGGAAATAGGGGGATTCTGGAGCTTTGACGGCATTTCAGACACCTCCTGTGATTGGATTAGGCTGAAACTTGGCATATACATTACTAAAGACTATGAAATATATATTACATTCTTACGCTGGGTGCAGGCGGTCTGTGCGTGGCCTGCGTGCGCGATTACCATTTTCCCTGATAGTAATTAACGTATTTGAGGGTGTTACAAATTTATTTGAGACACATGAAGTATATGGGCAGAATCCCCTGATTTATGCGCATTTAACGAGCTACTATTCATCCAGTTGTGATGACATTTAAGGTACCTAATACCCGCCTGCCCGCGGATGCTCGCAGAAACGCGGGCATTTGCCGGATTCCCGCGGATTCCCGCGTGCTCGCTAGCGGGCGCGAGCGCGGGCGCGGGCACAGCCTCTGAGGGTCGAAAACCCGGCTCCGGGCACGGGAATCCCGGGATTTACCTGGCCGACATCCTTAGTACACGCGAACATTTCTCAAACAGGCCATTCCATATCCCTCTCAACCACGCACTCGCATACATCCAGCTGTACAACCGTGCCAAGCAACACAGTCGGCTACAATACCTGATCAGCCCCGTCACCACTCCTTTCTGGAATTATATAGCGGCCTCGGCGGTTGGGGCCTGGTGCTGTTCACAACTACGGAGACTTGCCAATGCGAAAAATCCGTGTGGCAAATGTACTCAAGCAGGGTACAAAGCAGGCTTAGAGCAACACCATGTACTTGCCTCTTATACTATGAATGCATCCTAATTGTGCTTCACATCCAATAAAGTGTCTCTGAGTGTCGCAGACTCTACCAAAGTGTGAAACATCTTGATCCATCATTGCTCTTTGTTCCATTCTTGGAGACAATGGGTTGGGTCAGAGATGAGTGAATCACGTGTTCGAACACATCCGTGCCACTTGACGTCAGTGTGGTGAGGGTAAATAGCAACGATCAAAGGCTCAAACTTGGCTCACTTGCTGAAAAAATGAATGTGGGTATCCTTTAGGAATAGCCTCAATTTAAAACAGTATGTCAGTGTGTTAGGGTAGGCATAGGCAGGATTGGAATACTAGAATAGGGACATAGAACAAATACAAGCAGAGCAGGCGCAATGGCACTGCATCATTCCAGCCCGAACATCACTCCCACAAAAGCTTCAGGCGATTATAAATGCTTGTTGCTCTTTAGTACCACTGTCCCCCAATATGGGGATTAGGCGGGACAAAGAGATGACACGTGCGGGCTTCAAACTGCTGCAGATTTCCCTCAAAAGTGACACAGTATTAAGTAAATGCGCTAAAGTTTCACCAGGAACCGCTGTGTTCCAGCGTCAGCAGGCTATGAGAGGCGAGGTACCTCAAGAATTGGTGTCACTTTGATCTCCCAAGTCACAAGGACCGACACCAAGGTCAAAATAGCACACTGGTTTGCTCTTTCCACACTCTGCGCTAATCATGATTGGGTCAAGGTACATATAAAAGGAATTCTCAGCACAGCCAAGATTTCCTTGGAAGCGACATGCAGCACAGCTTGTGCAAAGCCTCGGCTCCGAAGGCTCATTTTCTCAAATAGGTCTTTGGAGCATGTGCCCCTTAGTGTTCTGGGGGACTGTTTGAGAAATGGGGTTTTTGTAGTTGGGGTTTTGTGCTAGTTGTGCTGCATGGAACTGCCAGTAAATCGAATTTTGCGGAAGAGGTGGCCGAACCTAACTAGTTGCTCAGATCATGGGAGTGCAAATTCATTATTGTTCAGCTTTCATTATAAGGTAGATCAATAACGACTGATCAAATATCCTCAATTTGGATCTCGAGAGCAACCCTTGAGCAATGTACAAGCGCCATATAGGTCTTGGCATTCTAGAAGTGGGGTAGATTCTGACATTGAGTTGAAAATCAGGCACAGTCCTCGTGTCGTGACCCTTGCGGGCACGCCCCAGTTTTTCTGTATTTTCTGCTATTTTTCCCAAACTCGTACAATCACTTTCTGTGTCACGTGACCTTGGCGCCTATAGCACTGCCGCCTCGGCACGTTCCATGGCTTACGCATCATTACTAAATCCTTCTTCAATATCTATGGACTCTTCTTTTCTTCCGTTGCTGTGTGACTCACAGTTACGCTTGTTTGTACATACCTGTGCTTTAGAATGTATAAAAGAACAGGCTCAGTGTCTCTGGAAAGCCAGAACACTTTTGCCTTGTCGATTCCCCCAAAGAGTCACAAGTTAGCTGGCTTTATAGCGGCTGTAATCGTCCAAGAGTGCCTTGCCCCTGTTTGTAGACACCCATCCACACCTAGCGTTCACTCCCCACTTTGGGTTGTGACACCTCGCCGGGGGCGGAACTGGTCCAAACCTTTCTAGGTTGCATGGGTGCAATTCGTGGTCAAATGCTTGATAAAAGGGTAGGCCACATCTGAAAGTGAGGCCACACCCCCTACCTCCCCGATCTTCACCTCCTGGCCTATCTCGTTGAGTATGGTTCCATTGCAATACCTGCCTATAATGGAATATACCCTCACACGACCGCATCCTCATAATCGTTGGTTTTTATTCACCACAATAATTCTGTTTCTCCTTGTATTTCCGACTCTGGTCATTGTAAACAGTAAGAATGATCTATTCGATTTCTCCAAGGCTCAAGTGGCAGCTCACTCATATTGAAGTTGTAACCCTTGGTTTCGAATTGGTCACTTCCCTTCAGTTGCAGTTCCAACCCAATGTTGCATGGTTGGGCTCAGCATTCTTGCCCCAAATGCTGGGCACCAAATCTGGATCTTGCGAGATTAAGAGTATAGGCAGAGGGAGCACTTTCCATTTGACCCCCTCGCTGTTTGATTATACTGTCATAAGCGTTTGGAATACAACCAAAGCAGCCAACTCAACCTCTCAAATACCAGAGCAGGAGCACATTGAGTACCGAGGCGAATCGTTTGCCCACTGTCGAGTGAGGACTATCCGATTCGACCACAGCATAGTAGAAGAGATTCAAGTTGTAACGGCAAGTGGCTCAATGTACACACCCACTGGGCGATTACTAACCTAATCTTTGAATTGTAGGTTGGCGTGCTTTGCCTGGGAACTTCAGAGTATCCCGTTTTCATATCAATGGAAACCAAGATGATGTTTTCCAGGGACATTGACAAGGACTTTGTTGGAAGGTACTACAGATCTGGCCCGGATGAGTACAGTGGCCGAGACCTGCTCCCTGAGCTAGACAGGGGCAACTACCGGGAGCTCGCCTATGCAGTACTTGAGACAATTTCAACGGATTCTCTTTCGACCACACATCAACATCTCTCAGCTCCCGTCCTCAGCATAACCATGTTATCCAGAATAACATTTGTTGACGGGAAGATTGAGACTACCCCCTTGTTACAGACTCTCACATATTTCAATGGAACACAAGTTAAATGGACAGAAGAAACTTTTATTTACGCCGCATCTATTCTTAACTTGATGAATGTCGCTGCTCACACTGTCAACCTCGACCTCGGATCTGCCGGACCCGAGAGCATCTACCTGAACAGCTCGGCTTTGAACGTCACCATTGACGCAAACCTAGCTCCTCCAGGCATTCTACTGGCTGATTGGGCTCAGAACAGCGTGTCATTCTATTACGGGCAAATCAATCTTCCGTATGAGACTTGGGCTCAGATGCTTCACGCTGGGCAGAAGATTAAGCTCGGTAAGGTTACAGGACTCCCTAGTGCATCGAGCATGGATACCACATACCTTTGTACACGCTACTAGCTCAAGCCAATTCCCTCGTTTTTGACGTCTATATTCGTGGGTACCACGACCACGCTCATGTCAGTCTGGGTTATGTGGATGTTTGTGACAGCTTGTATTGCGACAAAGATGGAAGAGCAATGTGAGTTAGTCTCCGCTTTGAAGTATGCTGGCGGAGTAATCCTGCTTCACAGGTTTGGATTGCACTTGTGAGGCATGTAGGGCAAAATGCAAGCGAGAATGTTCTTGCGACAACTGCAATTGCGAGTTGCACGTCTATGGTCGGGATCCCTCCGCCTCCAGTGGTAGTGCCCATAGCGTCTCTGAAGTTCTCGTACCAGAAAACAACCAGTCAGTACAAATCTTTGATGACATATCACAAATTCCGACCCCAGGACAATCCTGCAGTGATCAGTCAGTAACACCGGTCCCTGGGCTTGGGCCAACTCCGTCCCCTTGCCTGGCAGTATCTGTGGCCCTTAATTAACCAACATTACTATATGAATATCAACTGTAAATAAATGACTGTTTTTCCTTGGCACCGGATAGCTCAGCGCTGGTGGACAGACCTAACAGGGGGGTGCGAGTGAGTAATGCCGTACCGTAATATACACGTATATGCGCCTTGTACGATGTGTACTGTACGCATGTAGATTGCCTTATATTCTAATGTCTTTGTTGAATCAAGAACATTATAGTCGCAGCGGGGCGAGGCCCTATGGTTTTTTTTTGGTTTTTTTTTTGGTTCCAGTTTTATTGTCTATGAGCCTCGCGGCTATGTAAGACATATACATAAGTGAAATAATATGTTGTCCGTGAGTTAACCTGCGTGACCTCTCAGTACCCATGATCACCCAGACGAGCTACGCCCCCCTGTCATCCAGCCTTTCCCAGACTGTTTTGGGCTCCCGATATCCACTGCCCGAGTTACCTCCTGCTCTTTTACGGCGCCGCTGGCGGTACTCGCCTCTTCCACGTCCTTCCGTCCCCTTCCTTCCCGCTAACCTCGGTTACTGTTCGGCATCCTTCTCCCCCCCGTCGCGTAGATATATTGCATAAGGTGATGAGTGGCCTTCCCAGGAGTAAGTAATGCTTTTAGAGACCTCGACGCCGCCCCAAGTGCCAGGTCTCGGACTCTGCGTTGTGCCCAAAATGCTGTGCAGTTCATAAGGTAATGTTCGATTGTCTCCGCCCGTTCGTAGCAGTTCGTGCACTGAGGTGTGTCCGTGAGGTTGAAGCGGTATAGGAAAGAGGCCGTTGGAAAGTGTCCGAGTCGAAGTTGAACCAGCATCGCGTATTCAGTTCTAGAAAGTTCCCCTGCTCGTTTGTGGAAGTCTAAAGCAAGGTAAGAGTCGTCTATCCTTTGTATCCTCACTGTTCGTTCCGTTCCTTCCAGTCTTTCCCTCCACCTTCTCCATAGGTTCGCCTTGTACGTCCTTTTTGCTGCCGTCGGGTTGATGCCTGTTCCCTTTTCCAGGTGCGTCGGTAAGTCTCCCTCGTGTCCGTCTCCCCCCTCTGATCGCCCCTCCCCGCTGTCCTTTGCCGCCGATTTCGCCGCCCTGTCCGCCTTCTCATTGAGGCCCTATGGTACGAACATTACAGCAAGGTGGTGGACACGAGAGAGCAGAGACGTGAGGCAGAGATTTTAATGTCTTGACGTGTACGCTACGTGTACGCTACGTGTCTGAGTCCATACTGCATGTATACAGAGAGGCTATGGCTCATCTACTGAATACATTGGGTTTCATTGTCTAAACGTCAGCAAAGTCCTCTTGGCTCTTCATCGGGAGTGGTGACGCCAGCTGCTCCGGTAGTTCAAGAGCATTTCGGAGTGTTCGTTAGCAATAGACGGATAGTTTTTGAGGGCTCCGGATAACTCGCGAGCGCTACGGAGGGTGATATCGCGTGCTCCTCCAGCTCGTGTACGATCTAGAACAACGGTCCCTCTGGAGTGCTCTGCCGCGAAGGGGGTGGGAGGTGGGGTTGCTGAGTGCTGAGTTTCTCCCCATTGCGCTGTATGCGCTAAGAAGCATTGAGCGCCGAAACGTTTCCGGATAATCTTCAACAAGTAACTTACTTGATTTCAGGACGGCTGGTCAGGAGGCCCAACCCATCTCCTTTTCTGACCATCACTCTATAATTCTGAAAGTGATGGAAAAACGGACGAAGAAAAAGATTGGGTGGTATGATAGGTTTATATCCCTTCCTACACCTCGAAATCCAGGCTGAAGACCGACCATGGCGGTTGGATCTTTCTGCTGCACTACCGTTACATCGCTTCGTGTGTTTTCGTGGTATTGATGTGCAAAATCTCCCCATATTATTACAAAACCCGTTTGCGCCATGCTGCGGGTCATAGTATGGGGCAAACATTGTGCAAGTACCCTAATTCAAGGAGGACAGAACATGAACGGCGGCCAATACTCCCCGGGAGCCAAAGGGACAACAAATATTCTTCCTCCTGTCATTTCCTTTTCATTTTTCGTGGCAAAGGTCATAAGATCCATTTTGATTTACTGATTCCCAAAGGCGCTGAATGGATGTACTCGTCCGTCAAGTATGCACCCACCAACTGTGCTTTCATAAACTGACAGACATTCGTTTGTTTACACATTCCACTCAAGTATACCAGCAAAATCCTACGACTCAACTTTATGCTATTTGCAGGCATAGGCTTGCTCAAGCACGGAGCACTCGGTCAATCCGACTGTTGAGACCGCCGCATCATTCCGCAGCTAGGTTGGTTGGAGTTTGAAGCTGGCTGCTCTGCTTGATGGTTTTGGGCTCTGGGTGTATTAAGAAAGAAAATGATTCCTTTTTGTCGTTTTGGGGCTACGCCCTATGGTGCGACACTACAGCGAGGACGGACGAGGATAGAAAATAGATTATGAGAAACGTACACAAGCAGTTACGCAAAACGGCATTGCAAAAGTCTGAAGAATGAACAGCAAGTGGAATGTCAAGTCCTCAGATTAAGATTTACGAATGACGCAGAATATGAAATAAATTAGACCAGACGTCATCAATCACTCACTGCTCCCATGTCACTCCCTCCTACCACTATGATATTTCCCAGGCTCCGGCTTGACCCTGCTCACTGCCGAATGCATTGCACTTGGATCCGCGATATCCTCGCCCGCCAACTCTCCGGTTTTCCTCACAGCCCTCACCATGTCTTCCACACTATCCGCTCCGTCCCACACCATCGCCACGTCCTAGTATTTCCCCCCCCTCCCGCCCACCACTATACCCTCACCCGCGATATCATCTACCTTTACCTCCTTCGCCATCATCACCATAGAACCTACCCCGTCCACTTCCACATTCTCGGAATCGCCCCTCGCCGCCGAAGGACCTTCGATAACCGGGTGAGTATTCACGTCAATTGAGGATAAAGGTGAAGTTGTCGTCTTTGGGTGCTGGGCGACAGCAGCGAGAGGACGAACCGTAGCAGAAACTGCGGGCTGGATGACAGTGGCTGCAGAGCTTGAGCCGCCGAACCTAGCTGAGAGGTAAGGTAGCAAGTCGGGGATTACGGGAGGCGTATGGTGAAGCGGAACGGTAGGGGCGAAACAGTCACGAAAGACCGAAAAAGAACAATTATAGAAAATGAAATCGGGACTCAATAAATAAAACCAGAAGGTAGCAAGAATCAGGTTAGAGACAAGTCGCAGTCTCTTGAGACGTACCTTGTGAATTGTCTATTGCCCTCGTCCATATTAGCAGCAGCTCAATCTCACGGCGCACCTACAGGGGCATCCGAAATGGACGTCACTTCTGCCGGCATGACCTCAACCTCCCTCATAACCTTCCCTTCCAGCACAACAGTATCAGGCAGAGCGTCCACTCCTGCGACTCCCTCGCGTCGGTGCGTCCACCTCGGACTCTTGCGTATGGTGGAACCCGCCGCTTGTAGAACGCACGGGGGTGCCGATGTCAAAGGGGACGATGCTGGACTCTGATTGAGGTTCCGGCCCAGGTTTAATTAGGATTTCGACTGCTGGTCTGGTGGGTTTAGTGGCGGGACCGAGAGGGATGAAGGGGTTGGATATGAGCGTGCCGGGGTGAGGGGAATCAATTTAGGAAGTGATCATGAGGAGGTGATCTAGCAAGCAAAATTAACCTCACAAGTAAGGAACTAGGGTCAATGGGGATTTTTGCGAAAGTTGATGCTATCTCAGCTACCCGCACTACTCGGGATCCTTCCCGTTAAGATATGGCAAGGGAGGACGGGCGAGGGTAATATTCCCAAAAGGTAAAATCGGGGTTTCTTTCAGCTTTAGAGATGGATAGATCAGTAGGTGAAGCGTGTGTGATGAGGACCCGGAGCGCGAGAACGGGAGGAAAGAAAGAGTACCGGGCGCTTGTCGATTATGTAAGAATCTAACACCTGATGACTAATCCTCCCACCATCTCTATGATCCGCTCTCTCCATCAGCGCCCTCGACATCTCATTTGTACCCAAGTTTTATGAACAATATGCATGCATTTTTACGATATTGGCGTATAAAATCTAGGTGACCATGGTTAAGGCCTACCTTTTACCGATTGTTTGCACTTGGTTCTCGTGACTTTTACGCCTAACCTCCTGCCTTAGATGTGTCCGCAAACAGGTCGTATATCGCATGGCAGATATAGGTACCAAGGTGGAGATTTCGAGAGCGAGTGCGCGTGCAGACCCTCTGGTTTCTACTTCTGGCATCCTGCTCGACAAGAGGCCCGGCGTCCCTCCAACATAGAACCGGCAGAAGATTCAACGACATGAGTACCCACCTTGCTATTCTCTACGTAAAGCCGAAGCCCTGATACCCAAGTATTAAATTAGCAATTGTGCAAACTGCAAAGAGTATGTGCCCAAGGCAGAACTAGATAGTGCGAAAGGCCATTCAACAACCCCCATATTGAATCTCTGGGCATCTATTAGCGATTCACTGGCCAATTCAACCATAGTAGTTATCTTCTCGGCCGGGTTTTAAGCGATATTAGGCATAACCGGACCGACGAGTATGATGGATGTGTCGACAATTGTGCGCGCTTTACTCTGAGGGTGACAGATAGTGTCGAGACGTTCTCGAGCAATCCTCAATAGCAGAAGTAATCCTTAGTGCAGTTGTCGTACAACTCCAGGAGTTTAATTATCTCCTAGGGGCATGTTAATAGTAGCTATTTAACACGATTTCTTTGCATATACTTCTGATTAGAGCTTCTGTGTTCGAATGGCCGATCCTATCCTCCGCTCTTCATACGCCGCGCGAGCTCGGGGTATTTATAAACCGGAGTAGGTTGTCTTAGGCCAGTGTTCTACGACTGACTAGTGTGCCAAAACCAACATTATTATATATTTTCGAGTCATCTATGTCACAATCGATTGCATACAACCATAAAGGTAGCACGCGCGTCCAAGAAGTACATCATGAAATGTTCGTATCACAGGGTATTCATATCACAAAATCGTTTCAGCCATAACGCAACTCAGAGCCTCGTCATCCAGATCTTAATCGCACCTCACAAACAGCTTGTCGATCACATGCATCACACCATTCGCCGTCACAATGTCGCTTCGTAACACTGTCGCCTTGGTATATCCGCATGAAACGTATGTCGTGCCCCCTTCGTTCGTGTATTTGAGCTTCTGGTCTGAAAGGGTAGTCGCGGGAAAATCGGGGTTGAAGCTTGGGGAGAAGTAGGACGAGGAGTAGACGTGGTTCTTCAGGATTGGAGCCAAATCATCTTTCGAGATCCA
>MU132223.1:57968-93112 GCA_015039395.1 Ceratobasidium sp. AG-I
TCTTTCACGGTGTCGACAACCTGTCAGACCGATGATAGGTCAGAGGAGCGCACTGAGGGATTGGGAGCTTGAACGCTCGGAAGTCACGTACTTGAACCTGGTTGGTACCACCGGCCCTCTTGCTGAAAGTTGGCTTGCTCATGAGAGTCTGACGTATGTCGCGGGACTGGGCAGGAGCCTCTTGCCGCTTAGCGGACGAGGGCGTGTCGATGAGGGTGTTGAAGGTGAAATAGGCAAATAGGTCGCCTTCTAGCGAGGGATGATCAGAATCGAATGCCTGCAGATGAGTGTCAACAATATAGCGGCGGAGGAAATTCGTATACACGACAAAACATCGCTTTGTGGGAGATGGCGAGACGTACGCCGTTTCCTGGAGCCAAAAAAATACGGCCAGAGCTCTGAAGCAACTCAATGAACTTTTGACCAGGGTCCGTTATGGCAAAATCCATGAGGACATTGCTCGTAGTCGTCAGGCCGGCCCCGTCCAACGCCCTGATGAACCCGGAGAACCAGTCGTTGCTGTCGCGAGGGACCACAGGGAACGCCTGGACTAGCGCTAGAAACACGAACATAATTGAGGTAAAGAGGCTGGTGAGAATCATGTCAGTGACTGCTGCGAGGTCAAGAAGGTGAAGAGATGGTTGGCCTGAGCAGTGAACTAGTCGGTCTCTTTTATAAACCTGACCCCAAAATTCCAATTGAAAGCCTGTGGAATCGGTGACCGCAACAGGTGCTCGTTTTTCTCAATCAGGGCCCCTGATCACGCGCCTATAAGCCTCCGGGCGCTCAGTGGTGCTCCTGAGCGCCGGGGAACTGTGATAACGCAATACATTCGTGATAACGGATAAAGGGGCTAGGTTTACGAGCGTTACGCGAGCAACCGGATATGGTTATATTAAAATATCAAAGTTCGAGCAAAGATATGATGAGGAGCAAGTTTGACGCGGGCAGTCAACCCCCTTTGGTACGGTTGAATTGGTGGGGGAGGGCATGAATGCCTATTTATCTCGATGGAGGGGATCTCGTCAAGACGAACAAACCGGCCAGCTTTTGCATTGCTTCCAATGTATATATTCGCAATTTTAGAAAGATAAAGCTTGTTGGTAGCTAATATACACCCATTTGACGGCCATTAAATGTAGGTATCTATAGAGTATTAGTGGAAACGGAAATCTCAGCAAATGCTGCAAATCACTGAAGCGGCTACCTCGTAAAGGTTCCCCTCGTCAATCAACTCACGGTTGGCTACTAGTCTAAATCTAAACATTGATTCTTATATGCTGCAGGCTCGTAGATCCTTTTGCTTAATTTTTACTATAGGCTGCTTCGTTAAACAAGCTTAGGGGTATGATTGTTGTAGGAGGACTCGGGAGAAGATACGTTGAAATTCTGATGAACTGAGGCTTTTTCCATCACCAATGGACCCAAGCTAGATTAATATAACTTCCAACACATAGATTCATAGTGCTTACACTTGTCAGACACCGTGCGTGCACTACGCATACACTGTGGTGGCTATGAAGAGCGAAGCCAGTCGCAGAATTTGCAATGGAATCGGGGACCGAGTAACCTGCAGTTTCTAGCTTATTCCGTGATTGAGGTGCTGTATCGTGATTGAGGGGATCGCATCATAGGAGTTTGACTGTACTTTGAATCGGAGGTTGCGCCTACCTTCATAATGATAGATCGCTCTGTGGTTTGGTCATGTATTCGTGGCTGCCATTGCCACTTTCCTGCATATATCCTCATATGACCCTATTACCAATACGCGCATGATCACAGCTACAGTCGCCTTTCCAGTCTGGTCGGGTAATGTTAGAATACAAAAGCTTGAATAATAGCTACAGTAGGATCCTTGCCACCAAATCCCACGAGAAACCGACTCTAAAGTATGTGGATAAGTGAATAATAATATATTTTAGGAATTAGACATCGCACAATAAAGGCGAAGCATAGCCTATGAAGCGACTCTGTAACACTGGCTGCGCACAGACCAGACGTAATCTTACGTGATGATATCCGCAGGAAAGTGTGTAGCTGGCAATGGCGGCTGGACCGCCGCGAAGGCAAGGTCGAACCGCAGGGCTGTCTATCTCGATGAAGCTAGCTAAGAGCTAGGCCCCCATGAGCTGTTCCCAGTGATCGAGGGAGTTGTATTTTCCGCATGATCTTCCGCAGTCTAAATTAACATGACCTGTTTGCAGCGACTAAGCTGAATTATTCAACACTTGCCGCGGGCACATATGACGTCTGCGGCTATATTCCTCACGGTTGTCTTTCTTTTTCCTCTAGCGCGCTCCCAAGCACGGGTGACGAGAGAAACGTTATTGAGGTTATACTTGGTGGTAGCAAAGAAGTAAACGCATCGATGCATCCGCAAGGCTCATCTCCGTCACCTCGACCATCCTTCGATCACCGCCCCGGAATTCCACAGACCACCAATTCAGCTCTTTTGATCTCAACAGAACTACTCGATCAATCTATTGTCCTCGCTCACGTGTTGATGTTCACATCAACTAGCGGGTCGTTGTGTGATAATCAAACATCTCGGTACCGAGTTCCCGTCTAGGGGCTCGTCTCGTCTCGCTTCGTCTGACTGCCACCTGGCGACCTTGACCGCGATGTCCTCTTCCGCATCGACTCACTTGGCGCTGTTGCTCTGCCTTACCCTGATGATACACGCAAGTACTGGGTTCGCAATAACGCATGGTCGATATTTCCAGCTGAGATACCTCGCGTGAGAATAGAGTGTGTGAACATCAAACGGGAAGTAAAATTACAAGTCCACGGCTAAGGAACATTTTTGATTCTTGGCAGAAATCTTTGGTTGAGTTGTTTTGCTGCACAGTAAGTCGGGTGTGTAATAGTGCAGCCGTGACAAATAAACTACAACATTGAGCTGCAGAAGCGGAGGGCAAACTGAAATGTTACCTCAAACATATTCGCTAGTGAATCATAAATTATTTTCCTTCAGTATCTCTCAAACCTTCTGAACGGCATTTCCTTCTGCATGTTCCGTTTGAACTTATTTGTCATGGGCGCCAGTGCATGAGGCTAGCCTTGACCACTAGATCTGGGAGTTAGGTTGCGGGGAATGGCTTCACACGGTAAAAAGAAAGGTGTTTGAAAAGTCACGGACATTCTTGTTTGGTGTTCAAGACACGGGAGGTTGGCGGAGTGGGCGAGTATCGTTCCAATTCAATGACATGAGACAGCGGGGAAAAGGAGAAGGGCGAAGAAGTCCGACGACTGGGAAGAAATGAGTAGCGGCGCAATGCCGCAAGCGTGTGGAGGACGCAGCAGAAATGGGTTCAAAGAAAGAGAAGGCCAAGTGAGACGCTCGGCGTCCGAACAGATACCATCCACCTCTGGTCTGATTGAGCCGCACGCTGATAAGCGCCGGGATTTTGATGCTGTGGGTCCTGGACTTTGATGAGGGTTACGGGACTTTGGCGCTATCTAGCTATAATCGGTTACACTCAACTTGCAACTGTTTTTTGGTTTGCCGCATGCCTAGTGGCTATTCCTGCGCCTTCTAAGATCGAGGGGGGAGGGGCCTCCTTTGTGAATGCCTAAGGGTAAGGTGACTCCCTAGAATGCTTGTGCCCGCGCGTTTCGCCCATGGAGGAGCTAATCCGATCGGCTTGTTGATTTCTCAAGCAACAAAGAACGATTCAGAAGCCGGAGCCTGCGAAGCACCCCGATCAAAATTGAAATACACGCTACAATTCGCAGGAATGAAAGTTCGATGCGGACGGGGGAGGTGTGTCCGGCCCCAAGAAGCTTCTGAAAATACTGTAGTCTATTCGTGTTATGGGCCTTGTTACTCTTGTCAATGTAGTAGAGCCCCCTCGAATGCTCCCAATCAAAAGAAATGATCGCACTAAGATTAACGCGAGCGAGTTTGCAAGCGCGCTAGGAGTAGGAGTGGGGGTGGTGTTGTATTCGGAGGGACAGAGAGTGAGGGTGGTTGGGAGGAGGCTGGCAGGCGAGGAACAACTGCCAGTGCTGGCTGGTTGGTAGGGGATCAGATGGCGGCATGCCTGGTCATTGACCCCCCGGAGGTCGTTCAGGCGACGAACTTCGCAGACACCCAGCTTGTCGTCAGGGCATTGGACAGAGGCGGTGGGGGCGTCAACCTTCTTGGTCAGTTCGACCTTAGCTGCAATACGGAATGCGATACGAAGGGCGACGGGATCTCGGTGAGAAGGGTGTGGTGCTCGGGTCACGCGGGGATTGAGGGGGTGAGGAAGCGGAAAGAAGAAGGGGCGACCTTCCTGGCCGGGAGATGTTGAGGATAAGCTCGAAGCGACCCGCATATAGTCATGTCTACGTGTCATATTTACTCTCGCATGTTCTATGCACTCGTGTCTATTACTTTGTATAGTAGTGAATACGTGTGGAACACATATTTACATGTATAAAAAGCCATATGCCCAGACTGTTAATACATGATCTGAGAGAATCTGCGATATCTGGTTGGTTCGGAATGTCTTATTTCTACAGAATCTATGGAGCTGGATGTAGCGTCCTGAACGCTCAATTGGAGCATTCTTTCGTGCTCCGAGCTATTGGACCTCCCACCTTTCGCGGGAGGGGCCCCGGACTCCAGTCTTTTGTCGACCTCTTCGAGCGGTAGCTTACGGTTGGCTTCTCTGAGAAGACAGTGATCGTCGAGGACCTGACCGCAGCGGCAAATGGGATGCCTGAGGAGGTGCATTCAGGGGAATGCGGCTATACTTTGTTGATCGTGAGTTCAGCAAATGATGTGATCATTCATACAGCCTCAAAACCACATAATTATTCATCTGTGGGTTTATAATGCAAAATGAAGGGCGGATCCGACGGCCTGAAAGACGTTGGGACCATCGGAAACTTTATACAAATAGTTGATGCGAAATGTTTATCATCTGCGAAGTTGCTACAGAATTTACTGCACTCAGTGCTGGCGACATAAGGTGGCTCTGCGCATCTCCCGGGTGCCAACAGTCTTGGGTGTGTCGCCAGGCGCAGCGTACCCTTGCTCATGTGGTGCAGGAATGTCGTTGTGCCTTGTCAGACCTCCGTTAGCGAGCCTCCTTACAAGCACACGCGCTATTGTTGGGAAAGATGTTCAAAGGCTTGGATGCAATCCAGGAGTCTGGTCATGCCGGGCCAACCAAATCTATTTCTTAACCATTTGTCGCACCTGGTGTGCCTAGTGAAGGTCGACAAGCAGCCCAGATCCCCTTGGGCTTTAACTTGATCAACTTTATATGCACTGCTCAATTGGCTCCTGCCAAAATCAACATACCAGAGTTTCACATCCTAGTACCACAATCCAACCTTAATTTACGACCATCTCACAGTACCTATATAGACAGTAGCCAGGTTCCAGTGGAATCCGCTCACATTAGACGGTGAAAACTCCTTGGTTTTGCAGAATACATGAACTCAGATGTCCTTTGACACAATAACACGAATCGGCTTTGTAGCAGGATTGCAATGCAAACACGACCCTCCAATACCTCGTCCGACAATAATGAGGGTTTATGGAGAACGTTCCCTTCCTTAGGTGAGATTGGAATTCACCTCAAGACTCTGCTTTGCCGCAAACTCACGGCCGGCACCACCCCAGCAGCCAAGAACTATCCCAGCAACCCGGCGGGAGTTGACACTATTATTGGTGTGTTAAAATTTCAGCTTGCCGCCTTTGCATAAGGTAAATATCATTTTGTACTCCCGTCTCCTGTTCCTGTCGATTTTGACAACTTAAAGTACTGAAGGACGTTGGAAAAGCACTTCGAAGCCGCTTTCATAGGGGTAAGTCCAGTCATTCTTTTGTTGATTACATGTAAGTAACACTATAATTGACAGGCTCTTGACGTCAAAGTATTCTCTCTAGTTTTAAATTCGATAGCCGAAGAACGCACTGTCTCATATTTCACAAAGCTCAGGTCCATCTGTTCTGTCAGCCTTCGTGTCGATCAAGGATAGAGGTGAAATCGTCGTTATTGAGTGCTGGGCAACGGCAACGGGAGGCCGAACCGTGGCGGAGACTGTGGGCTAGACGATAGTTATCGCGGAGCCTGAGCCGCCGAACGTGGCGGAGAGATGAGGCAGTAATTAGGGGGTTATGGGAGGCACATGGTAAAATTGAACGGTAGGGACGAAGCGGTCACGGTATGGAAGAGAATAATAACGAAAAATGAAATGGGGAGCCAAAAATAAAGAAGGTAAGAGGACAGAATTTGGAGACAAGCAGCGGTCTCGTAAGCCATACCTCGTAAATTGCTTATCACAGGCGACCCATCCTCGTCCATCAGCAGCAGCTCAATCTAACGGCGCGTTCCTAGGGGCATCTGAGCTGGACACCAATTCCACCGGCGTAACCTCAACCTCCCTTACGACCTTCCCCTTCCACCAGAACAGCCTCAGGCTGAACGGCCACCCCTGCGACTCCCTCGTGTTCGGTGTGTCCATCTCAGACTCTTGCGTATAGCGAGACCCGCCGCTTGTACTACGCGCGGGGAAGCCGATATCCGTCTTGCGTCCGATATGACAGGTGGCCCGGCGTCCCTCCATCATAGGACCGACTTTAAATTTGACAGTGTGAGACCCATTTTGCTATGCTACGTCTAAAGCCGGCCTTACTATTGAAGCACGAAATCCAGTAGTATATAGACCACTGAAAAAGATGTGTCCAAGGCAGAACTTGACGGTGCGGAAGACCATTCTACCATGTATATGTTGAATCGTTGTGTATCTTGAGCGATTTACTGATCAATTCAACAATAGTGGATACCTTCTGCAACAATTCCTAAGAGATGTTGGTCATCGCCATAACAACGAGTGTGGTGGATGTATCGGAAATCGCGCGCACTGTCCTCTAGAGGAAGGAGACGTAATCGATGGCGAAGCCGTCGCAAAACAGGACAGGAGCTTGGTTCTCTCCTTGGAGGACGTTAATAGCAAGTATCTAGTAGACTTGTCTCAGACGGATTTCTGGTTATGGCCTAGGTGTTCGAAAGGTTAATTCTATCTACAAATTTCGATGCGCTATGCCTGAGCTCGTGGTAGTTATAGGCCGAATTATGTAGTCTTGGTCCACTGCTCTGCGACTAATTCCTACGCGTTAAAACAAGTCCTGAAGTAAGCTTTCAACGCATCTATTTCACACTCAATTAAAAGAGATATACAATCGTGAAGGTAGCAAAATGTCCAAGAAGTACATCATTAAATGTTCGTGTCACAGGGCATTCATATCAGAAAGTCGTTTCAGGCATAACGCAACTCGGAGCCTCGTCATCCAGAGCTTAATTACACCTAGCCAATAGCTTGTCAATCACATGTACCACACCGTTCGCCGTCACAACATCGCTCCGTAACACTGTCGCCTTGGTATATCCGCATGAAACGTACGTCGTACCCCCTTCGTTCGTGAATTTGAGTTTCTGGTCCGAAAGGGTGGTCGCTGAAAAATCGGAGTTCAAGCTTGGAGAGAAATAGGGCGAGGAGTAGACGTGGTTCTTCAGGATTGGAGCCAAATCATCTTTCGAGATCCAGTCATAACCCTCGAAAGCGTAGTCGATCGGGGCGAGCAACTTTTGGGCACACATAAAATCAGTACCTACTCAACATCAAGTTGGAATATGTAGGCTTACAGTGATACCGTTGCCGTTATTCACGGTGTCCATCAATCCGGTTGCTTGAAGCCCCTGGGTAAGATTGTTGAACCCCTCCGGTGCTTGGTCAACGAGAGGCTTGGTTAACACATTGTCGATTTTTGTCGGTATAACGAGGTCAGTGTTGATAGGCCAAATGGTAACACCCTGGTATGTTGTCGGTGTCAAGACTTTTGCGCTCTTGGTCGTGGCGCGGATGAGGATGTCAGTCGCGCCGTTGTCTTTCACGGTGTCAACGACCTGTTAGACCGAAAATAGGTCAGAAGGACGTCACTGGGGATTGGAGGCTTGAACACCCCGAAGTGACTTACTTGGACTTGGTTGTCACCACCGGCCCTCTTGCTAAAGGTGGGCTTGCTCATAAGAGTTTGAACTATGTCACGGGATTGGGCAGGGGCCTCTTGACGTTTAGTGGATGGGAGAGCGCCGACCAGGGTATTGTAAGTGAAATAGGTGAACAAATCGCCTTCTATTGAGGGATGATCAGACTCATATGCCTGTAGATGAGTGTCAATAACAAAACGGCGGAGAAGATACATATACACCATATAACAGCGCTTTGCGAGAGATATTGAGACGTACATCGTTTCCCGGAGCCAAAAAAACGCAAGGCTGGGTCTGAAGCATCTCAAGGTACTTTTGGCCTGGGTCTGTTACGCAAAAATCCATCAAGACATTGCTCGTCCTCGTCAAACCAGCCCCGTCCAACGCCCTGATAAATCCAGAGAACCAGGCATTGCTGTCGCGAGGGACCACAGGGAACGCCTGCACCAGCGTCAGAACCCCGAACAGAGTTGAGGTGAATAGACTAGTGCGAATCATGACAGTGACTGCAGCGAGATCAAAGTGAGGAGGTCTTCGGCCTGAACAGTGGACCGGTCTGTCTCTTTTTATAGGCCTGGCACCAAATTACTATTGAAAGCCGGTGGAGTTAATGGGAATAATAAGTGCTTGTTTTTTTTTCTCGATCAGGATCCTCGGGCACGTGCCCACAGACCTCATGGCGTTCAGTGGTGCCCCCGAGCGCCGGGAAACTCTGATAATGCAATACGTTAGCGATAACGGGCAGATTTAGCGTGGGCTGTGCAAGCAACCGAATATGGTTATATTAAATGATCAAAGTTTGCGTGAAGGCGTGATGAAGGGCGAATTTGACGCCGCCGCGCGTCGCAGATAACGCTGGGAGCTTGGCTTAAACGTGCAAAGTCAGAAGCTCATCAGAACCATCCAAGCGAGAGTGTGGAGAGATAGAAAATCCAGAGGGGCATGTTTGTCTGCGACAAAATTCCGACACGCGATTCAAAGAAGAAACGAAATCAGTTTGCAAATGGTTGGTATTAGACCTCGAGGCGATATTCGGGAGATTAAGAGTTCTAGATAGGCGTTCAAATTGCCAACAAGCTTTTGTGACCAAAGTCGTCGAACTAAATCGGCGTTGGAGCGCTTTGGAGAATCGGCCCAAGATCTACAGGTATTGAGTCTCCTGGCTCAGGGAGAGTAGCGGAAACCAGAACATGGGAGTAAGATTCTACTGCCGTTCTGTCCACATTGTTTGAGACTCTTGACTCTGCTACAACGGTTGAAACGTGTCATGAGCACACAACGATACTCTCTAAAACTAAGAGGCTCATTCGGAGGCAATGACAATGCTTCATTTCATTGCACACAGCTGCATGCTCCGCTGTTCTTCCTTCAGCCGGGATTCTTCGTTTTTTCCTCGGAGCCAGACTCTTCCTCATCTTCCGAATGAAAAGGAGGCTAGGTTGCTGATCTTCCGTTCCGCCTCTCCTAAGCGTGCAGAAGCATGCGGAGCAAGCGAGCTTCAGTGGCAAGGGCATGTGTTCCAATAATGACCAAGCATGGAAACCTATAGCAGACTACGAGACCCTATGAGAGCTCATAAAATACATATTAAACCAGCAACACATGCATCTTAGGCGCATTTATCAGCCTCGGAAATTATACCTAGCGGACATAGCGTCTAACGATTCGAAGCAGGCGTCTTCTCAAACAAAGTTCAGCGCTAATCACGAGGCATATCCAGACCTCGAGGTAAATGCGTGCACCTGCTAGAAATGGGTCTGGTCTCAGAGGTTTTCAGGCCACGCCAACACGTTGGATCGGCAGGTCGGGTAAGCTTCAGCGGTAACGAAACATCTAAAAGACATCTGCCGCCAGCAGACAGTAGCGAGAGCTTCACATTCCCCTGTCCTTTGCCGACCCATCCGGTCCACTATGTTCGGATCCCTAGCAGAGCTCGAGTGTGCCAACGGTCACCGACACCCTCAGAACGGTCGATTTATTGCGGGCACAACTGCTGGTCTCGTGATTGTGTTGCCGTTTTTAATTATCATAAATAGTAAGAATGAGCCATTCCATCTTTTACCAACGATTCAACGTCAGCTAACTCAACTTGCAGTCGTAACACTGGGTTACGAATTGGTTCCCTCTTTCCAACCAAATTTTAATGAGAACAATACGTTCCCAGCATGGTGGGGCACAACTCCCTTGCCCAAGCTGCTAAACATCGAGACACCACCATGCGAACCTCAGAGCTTGGGTAGAGGAGACACCTTCCGCGTGACCGCTTCGCTATTCGACTATACAATTATGAGTGCCTGGAATACAAGCAAGGACACCTCAGCTTCCCGGGTGCACAACCAGCAGCGGATCATGTATCAAGGCGAATCGTTCGCCAATTGTAGCGCGAACACAGCTCAATTCGACCACAATCTAGTGGAAGACACCCATACGATCACGGTAGGCGAATCAACTTACACTCTCGTAGCGTGGTCGCTGACAGGTTGATTGCCCTACAGGTTGGCGTAACTTGTCAGGGAACTCCCGAGTATCCGGTTTATTTGGCCATGGAGACCAAGATGGTGTTCGCCTGGCTGCTTAGCAAGGACTTTGTCGGACAATACTATGGCCCGGGCGTGAACCTGTTGGATGTCTCTGACACAGATTCGAACAACTACCGGACGCTCGCGTTTGCCGTTCTCGAGGCGATCTCAACCGACTCACTTACCATTATGCGTGGAAACCATCTCTCAAACCCCGCTCTTAGCATATCCAGTTTTTACAACATCTCATTTGATAATGGGATAATCAACACCACTCCCGTATCGAACAGCCTCATGTATGCGAATGGGACATACGCTAGCCCTACCTGGCCTGCAGAAGCGACCATCTACGAGGTATCAATTTATAACTTAGTGAACGTCGCTGTTCACACCGTCAATCTTGACCTTGGATCTGCCGGACCGGAGAGCATCTACCGGAATCGCGAAGCATTGAACAAGACTATCGGCCCTAATCTGGCCCCTGTGGGCACCGCGCCGGCCAACTGGGCTCAGGAAAGCTTGTCCTTCTACTACGGACGTATTCCTCGCCCATACCAGACGTGGGCTCAGGCAATCCGCGCCGGGCAGACCATTGAGCTCGGAAACGTAACGGGGATACCCGATCAATCGAGCAAAGTTACCGCCTACCTCTGTTCGAGCTACCAGCTCAAGACGCCTGGGTCGCTAGCGGTGTCTCTATTAGTGGGCCTTTGGACCATGCTCCAGTCAGGCCGTGAGCTTTTTGCGATACTATTAATTGCCTATGTGAAGCGATTTCCGAGGGGCTGTGAGTTATGTTTTGTTGTTGCAAGTATTCCGGAAAGCTAATTGCATTTCTCAGGCGTACATTGTGACAATCCCGTGCCTGAACCAAGGTCGTTGCCAATAGAGCAGGAGGAAGAGTAGGTCTTATTCTCCTCCGGCACACTTACAACTCATGACACTTTAATTTCTTTCTCATTCTAGAGCGACCAATGAGAAGAAACAGCGTCCCAGGCTTTCTGTTTATGGTAGCTCTATTTTGGAGCGTCTTCCCTACCGTCGCTCTAGCACAATGAGCGTAACCTAAGGGTGGGGGTGTTTTGTGTTTATGTTCCCTTTTGTATCTCAAAGTAAATCTCAGAGCTCGTTTTATGACGACTATGTCTGTATCATAACAAAGTAACATTGTATGTTTCATGGTGCATTGGCGAAAAGGCGAAGCATAGCGTTATAGAGGTCCAAAGAACGATGCAACCTAAAACCATTTTCGTAGAATATCATAAGCTATGCCAAGGATAGCTTGCTACATAGTGGTATATAATCTACTTGCAACTGCGCAGGCTTCAAAATATTTTCGAATAAACTGGTATTCTCTCATAACCATAACCAAGTCCACACCATGTATAGGTAGGCCACCAGATAACCAACAGGTACATCACTGCCCAGTATAGATGTGCATGAGTACGGCTGTTTGCTTAGGGTGACTCTCACGACATGCTGTCAAAGAAGAGGGACGGCCAGTGATAAGGCGCGCTGCGTAAGGGCGGAGGAAAGTACACAATATAGCGGTTTTCTACGATGGCGGATGTGTCTTGGTCTGAATATCATGAGTCCAGAACGTGTTTAGAATATTTGAGGAATACCACATCAAGCAGAAATCCCCATGTCCCACTCCGTACCCACCTCTTTGGCCTCCAGCTCAGCAAATACCGGGTTTACTCCAACTTGATCCGGAGGCTCAGTTTCTTGCGGGAGCCTTTGGATCACGTGCACCCCAGCACCCCGCAGCCTCCCACAAGAAACGGAGCCCCCGGAGCAAATTCGGTTTTTGCTGAGAGGCAGTGGATTCCCCGCTCTGCCAGCACTGTAACTCTGCCACGGAGATCACAGCGCACTATTTGCTCAGGTGCCAATCGTTCGCAGCCGAAAGGCACGCGCACCTCGCCTCGTGAGGGTTAGAAATTCTTCATCTGCCCTTTCTTTTTTCGTTGGACCTAGCTCTAGGCCCTCTCTTTGGTTTCATTAAAGCAGCTGGCCATTTCCTGGACCTCGTCTAATTAGTCTGATAGTGTTACAGTCCCCGGTTTCGTGCCTTTCCCGTCTAGCCTTTCTCTTAGCATATATGTGATAATCTAGTAAGCCATGTCCGTAGTACAGTTCTCTCTCTGTTCGTATTTCTTGTTTTACAGTGTAGTGTCGCACCATAGGGCGTAGCCCTGAACGACAATAAAGATCTGCTGATGGAGCAAAAAGAATAAATCCGTTCCAAGATGAAATTTAGGTCGAACATGAGATAGACCCACGCATAGTTTCATATTCTATACACACTCACGTACTGTAGAAATCAAAATGTATATCTATTATTGAATACAAACAGTATGTGACTGAACAAGCGTGAGTGAGAGAAAAGAGAACTAGAGATGCGGGTCTAGGGGGCTCGTAGAGCCTCTATTTATACCCTACAAATCATCCGAGTCATACAAGTAAATGCGCAGCATTTACTGCGCATACACTGACTCGATTATCTCGCATGTTCTACTACACTCTACGCAATTCCATACGATTCTACTGAGTACAGGGAATTTCTACACGTACTCATACACTCCACCCGCACCAGAATTTATCACGATACTCGGTGAATATCGCTTGCTTAGTTAGCTATGGTCTTAATCAGTTTCAACTATCCGGTGGTAAATCATCTATTGCTCATCTGAACATGTTGAGCGGCTTGGCCCAAATACCTCACATTCAATTTTTACCTACCTGAAAGACGAAAAGCAATCTAAAGAGGTAGTTTCTAGTTCCGGCAGGAGGTAAACCGATTGAGGTACGCGCGGGGCTTAGCCAAGTTGTCCTCGCGATTTTCAATCACTAGCTTCGTACCCAACAGAGAAATGATAACGGCTTTCTAATTCACAATAAGCACCTCGATTTTCGACTTGTACTCATGCATACACTAATATGAGCGCTAGTCAGGACATCATTAAGTAATATCTAAACACGTTCGTACCTTTTTCAAGCCCAGAGTCTCGATATTTATTGCCATCTACTCAATAACCACACCCGTTCTCTTGCTGAACACCTTGTAACCCCGAGCTATCGCTGTTGTTCATACACAGGCGAAACAGCTTCCAGCTCTAGAGTGTTCCTGATTGCGGAGTGACTCTAAGCGCTCTAGTCTGTCTTGAACGCTCGTGAGGTTCGTAAATTAGGAGATCTTGAGTGTAGGCTCGTCCTGAAATATCTGGCACGCTTCGGAGCTTGGAAGGACTTTCTTGAGATAAACACATAAGAGCGCAGAAGCACTGCAGGAGTATATTCGAGCATATACTCGCGCTTAATTTGGGATACTCTGTCATGAGTTTCCCGTGACGTGATAATGCTCAAATCCAGTAAAACCTAGGCTGGAAATGGGGTGTTGCCAGAATGTACCCGTTTAAAGGCGCGCAAGATAGGTTAGGCGTCAAAAGCGCATCTCCTTCAAGCTACCGCAGGGGTATCTTCAAATTTAAGCGTTCCCCGAATGACGAAATCCAGGTGACTCGTCGGCTTACAGTAATATCCAGGGCTAACAACGGGGCCAAGACCTTAAATTTGTATTCGCATCTCTTGTTCGTTGGGTTCAAAAGTAGTATTTTGATAGGCATCCCTCAGGTCCGTACATACAGCCACACGCAACACGCAACAATCCAGAACACCAAAAAGTACAGGCCGTTCGGAGCACCCCGCCATAATCCATTTCGAAAGCTAAGGTACGATCTCGGTAATCAACGTATAGGAGTAAAAAGACTTGGCATCATATACACCATCGCCGGGGAAGGCTGACGTCGAGGAGGGACGTATGAACGCCAATCCGAATAAGCACAAGGTGGATGACCGTTGAGGTTAAACAGCAAGGCGGGGAGGAGAGAGTAGTGGCTAGGCAAAATGAACAAAAGCTGACATGACTATATACGTCATTTGAGGATGAAGCCCAGGTAGAACTGGCACATAATGCAGGCAGAGGCGGTGGTTCAGGAAACGGGTAAAGAGGAAAGCGACATGCGTGGTGAGCAACAATCCACAAACCCAGGCGCCATGCCGAAATCCAATCATTCCGAGCCAGGCCAAAGAATATAAAATCAATCACTCACCACTATTGCGCACTTCTCCACAACCACCACAATCCCTGCCCCTCCCAGTTCAAATTTTACCCGCTACCTGAGACACGTGCGTATCTCCGACACAGTCCCCACCTATCCTCCACGACATTCATAACCTCCTTCAAAATAACTAGGCCGCTTCCTCCGCCTTCCCCCGCATAGCATTCTCCTCGGAGCCATATCCGTGTCAATTCGGCATGAAAGCGAAATTGTTGCGCCAGATGCTGGAGCTTTACGAGGGTATCTGGGGCGACTGTGGATCGAACCATGTATGCCGCAGAACTTGTACCATCGAACCTAGGCGACAAACGAGACCACCTCGATAAGAGACTACGAGAAGGAGATGGCGCAGCAGGAGTAGGGAATGCCTAGTGACCATGAAGATAGAATGACTGGCAGGCGACAAATGTAAATGCGCAAAAAACCACAATTTTAAGATGCTTGGAAAGGAAGTGCTAGGTAAATGGATATTTCAAAGCGTACTGTGTTGATCATCTAGCGACAGCAGTCCATTTCCCTTGCCGCCGGCAGTCGCCCAACCAATTGGGGACTTGCTTCTCGCCCATGCGCCCAACACAGACTCTCTCGCAGTGAAATCCATGCGTTTGGAGCGCGCTAGTCGGCCGAAGTGAGACAGGACAACCTCAGACTCTAGTTCGGGTTCCACTTTGGCCCGCCGAATAGGATAAACCCCCTTGCGACAACCCCACTTGCCTGGAGCAGCGTGGCGTGAAAGAGTTGGCCATTTCACGGTTGGCGTTGCGTTCGGGGTTAGAACCTAATCGATCCGGATGTTTAGCGCGAGCGACCAAGTTGCTAAGACCAAGGAGGGGCAACCCAGTTTGCATGACTAATCACAATTGGAATTGATTTGGTCCGTTTGGCAAAGTAACCAATCTAACACACACGCACAACAGGCGTGTTGAGAAGCTACGGCCGCATTGCTCGCGCTCATCTTCCGTTCCTCGGCCCTTCCTGAGAATAACCGAGACGCCAAGAGACCTTGGGATACTAGATTTGGTTAGAGTGTGAGATGGTCACATCGAGGCACGCACGAGGCCGATATCGTTCCCCTTTACAACTTGGATTTTTAGATCATCGGCTCCGAGTTCCACAGACCGTCGATGGGAGCCCTAAATCCTCGGTCAGCTTCTTGATCTACGAGCTGCACTTGCCCACGCATTGCTGTAACGGTTAATGGTGCAATCAGTACGTGGCCACCGGGCCCCTTCGTACTGTTCACCCGCTTAGAGCCTCGATGCGTATCAAAATGGTTTTAGTCGCAACATCCTTTTCATTTTTGATCGTACTGGGGTCTTCCGCGTCGTTGTTGTTCGCCGTGTCCGGACGAGCGCACCACGCAGGCGCCAGATTTGCTGATAACGCTGGATCCACGTTTCCGATCTAAATATTCTTCCGGTTACTAACGTGTTCCATCATTATCGTATGCTGGCACAAATCAGAAATTACCATGATCCGGGAGTCGTTTCTGTCAATGCTGGGGGGGACATTTATGAGTGAGTTCAAAGTTGGGCGAGGATTAGCAAATCACTTGGAGATATTGCAAAAGAAGGTAAATCACGTGAGGGTGGTGTGGCCCTCACCGGTTCCAATTAAGCACTGGAATTCCGCTGCTTGAATAATGGTGGAGGTGTAGCTGATAAGTTCCAATGTTCTAGGAACGAATGTCATGTTTCAAATACAATAAATAGTAGTTTTTTTGAGTGTGCCAGGTGGAGCCGCGCCTTTACCAACACCAGCTGTCCCCTAGTTAATCAATCGCAACTTACCGCACGAGTGAGCGTGCACCATACTTGGACAAAACCCGTGCCAGGCGCACCGACGGGATTCATTCAAAACGCAGCGCAGGTCCTATCGTTCATCTGATCCTTTTATTGCGAGTAGGAGCCCAGGATTGCCTAGGCTAGGTACTAACACTCATCATACTCCCTATACCAGGCTCGGCTTAGCATAGGTTAAACAAAACCGAGAATGAATAGCTTAGAAACAAGCACATTACTTTAAATTTCTCGCGAGTACTCGAACACTCGAGGGTGCTGAAAAATACCTTGTTGTGGCCAGCTCAATAGCGCTACGGTGCTGTTCCGAGACCCCAGAACTGTCAAGAATCAGGTATTAGACCCAGAGTTAGAGAAGATTTCGGTGAGTGCCCGCATCCTGCCTCCCTTTCGTTTTGATCATTCGAGTGACCAGAGTGACCAGAGTGAGTTATAGTAGATCGGGTCTATTCGGGAATCAATCGGAGGTTTCCCTGCACCGGATCCATCGCGGCCAGATTTTTGTGTTGGCATATAGAAGATAGGCCAGCCCAACCAGCTCTGGGGAAATTCATTGTAAAAAAAAATCAAAGCGTCACTAACCCATGGAATCGCGTCAGAAATTGAATGCCAACTGGCGTAGCGCTATGTGTATCTGTTTTAATCCCTTAGATTTAATGTTTAAAATACTAGGCACTCGTACTGGCTGGAAAGTAGACATAACGCTTAAGATTGAAACTCATACCCGTGGTCTCGAATTTATCTTGTATGCTCGAATTTATTTTGTCCCGCTTTTCTTTGGGTTCTAAATGTAGGGAGTTTTTAGTATCATTCGGGATTACTCCTTACGGCGGGACATTGCGGCAGGCAGAAGAAGCAGAGGAACATAAACTGGCCCTGAAGCGACAAACTAGGCAGAGAGGAAGATTAGGCTCCGTGCAGTTTGCGCCGGCAAATTGAACAGGGGAAAGCACGGCCACACGAAAAACGAAGATACTAGGGAAGATTTATCTCTACTTCATTATCGAGAAACCGAGCAGTTAAGATCCTATTAATCTAAGCACCAGGAAAAAGCACAGCGCCATAGCCAGTTGGCGTCGGATTTCTTATGTTAGCTTTACGAAAATCCGCCAAGCCTTAGGGATAGTTCTGTAGGAGTAACCGGATTCCTCCTCCGACTCCTTTGCTAACAAAGACCCGTCAAAGCACAAAAACTCCATCAATACTGTCCCGCCAAGCTGGCACGACTTAACGATGTTTGCTAGGGTTACCCAAACTAGTCACACCGTATAAGTCAGACAACCAAATTGAGCGACTAGCCAAACCCAAACATGCATACATGCACAAGATTTCAGCCAACGGTTTGAACTGAAGTGTAAAAATATGGAGTATTCGTAGCATGGTAAATACAATCGTTTAACGATAAAAAGTGTGTCTTGTGTGCGCAGTGGCTGTCAGACGACGCCGGAGGCGCTGTGTATGTATAGAAGGGGCAAACTAGTATGTACTCACGAGCTGGGTGGATGAATGCGTTCGCGTCCCTCTTTTTATACATGCAGGAAGACCTTCTGGAATGTTCCAGAGTCATAGAGAACGTTCTACTGGGTGTATGCATAAATGATAAGGGCATATATGCGTATACCCTAAAAGCAACTTTATTTATTCGATTGTTCTCTCATGTTCTCTGTCATTTCAGTACATTCTATACGATTTATTGTATATACATACAGTGGGCCGCAAATGAAATGCAACACGTGACCGCCAGACACCAAAGATGCAGCGACTCGCTATGTAGTGGGTTTAGTGTATGGCTCCAACGATACCAAATGTACCTGAGACTGCGTTCCATTGATATACGGAGTTACAGCCAAATCCATAAGCAGGATGGTGAGTGGTGGCCGAGGCACCACACCTAAGTGTTGCATTTCTTTTGCAAATGCAACCCGCCAGACAGTGTTTGTGAATCTCTGCCATTTCCCAGCCGGCCTTTGTCAAATGAAAGACACTAAAGCATCTTTGGTGTGCTCTTAGTTGATTCTATAGAGTTCCACTTAGAGTTGAGTATAGGATAGTGGCGCATACATGCACTACTTTATCACATTTCCCCCCTCTACAGCACTTCATTCAGCACATTTCAGGTCGGGATCTAGTAGTACAAGTTGAAGATAATGCAGTCTGGATGAATTGTGGTATCTTATCTATGACTGAGAATAGATTTCAGCATGAAAGGTTACTATTGTGGTGGATTTACATTGAACACCCCCTAATTGAGTGAAGCATTGCATGCGTTCCAGACCATGGAACTGCATGATACTAGTAGAGCGTAAGGATCGGATGTCTAGCTAGCTGCGATTCAAGTTTCAGAGCAGGAAATTTAATACCTCTCGAGTTATCGACTAACTAAACAACTGTTTCCGCCGAGTACTATCCTGCTTTAGCGCTCATTCTTGAGACGCTCGAAGCTGATGTATTGGACTGTTGGCGGTGAGTTTTACTTTTTTGTAATCGACTGCATGCTGATATTTTCGCTTGAGACTTATACTTGATGCAAGCGATTTGGATCGCTATTTCTTGTCGCTGACGCAATCCCCCTCTGGACCTGATTTGTTGGAAACAGCCGAGCGACTGGTCTCGCTTTGGGCATCTACACACGCGCACGACAGGGCAGCACACTCCGATAAGTACTGGGATGGTCCAAAGACCTCTATTCCCTCCACCGATCCTCCAGATTCCGACAGTGATGTTCCCCTAGCCCATAAAGCCAGCTCCCAATACTCCCAACGCCCCCAACGCCCCCAACACTCCCAATACTCCCAGAACGCCCCACTCCAGAATAAACCGGCAGCGCGCTCTCGTAAGAAGAGGAAAGCCTGTTTGTCAGCGGCCCAACTTGAAGGGTTTCAAGGCGACCATTGTCTAGCAAACTCAATCCTTCGGTTGAGGGACTCTCTTTGGCACTACGAATTTAATTGGGCGATTGCTGATGGCGACATTGGTCGAGCAATGCAAGTTATGGCCGTAAGTCTGTTTCACTCGGAAACTGTTGTAGTTTGCGCTTCATTTCGAGTCTCTCACTTAGGTTTGGCAATTCACATTTGCCGGCTCGGGAGCTTCAAAATATTCAACAGAGCTACTTGAGTTAGCTTGTGGCTTTCTCTACGAGTTTCCTCCAGAGCTCCAGAACGCCTTACTGAACAACTGGCTTTGTAACTTTAGTGGGCTACCGGGCTGTTGGTTTGCAATGGACTTGATGCAAGAGCACCACATCCGCGAGCTCAAGGACAAGTCGCAGCGCAGCGACGAGGACTTTGACAGCAAATTTTTTCAAAATGTTGTCTCTCGAAACGTTCGTTGGTTTACACAAGTTCGATCTACTGTCAACAAAGCCACGGACCTTCAAGATCGTAGCGCTATCCACGGCTCCACAAAGCGGCATGGAACGGCGAATCGATTACGCACGGCGCTCGAGCGCGAGCATGTGCACTATTTTGTTCGAGGCCGGTCTTATGGCTGGGTTGCACATGACGATTTCACGGAGGGATTTAATGTCCTTCCGGCCAAGTTAACTCGTTTTCTTCGTCAACCTCTCAGCAATCAACCCAGGACTGGCCCAGAAGCACTAAACGACTCGCAGACCGTTCAGGAGGAGCCGGGGGACTCAGAGCGGGTGGAGAGCGAAGAAACAGAGGCATTAGATGGGGCTGAGAATTCGGGTGTGCTTCCTACGCCTGCTATGGTTATCAACGGTCAGTTTGTGACCGGAGACGTTGCTGATGATTTATTGGACGAATATCCGTCGTTCGACGACGTGTAAGCGGCCACCTCTTGTCTCCAAATTGTAAAGTAGGCCAAATTTCCCTTCAACGACCCTGTTATGCTGATACATTACTATAAAAATTATACAGGTATCTTAGAATCAATGATTGCATTTTTCATTTGTTTTCGCCATCTTCTCTCACCAACCTTCGCCTCTTTGAGTATTTTAACCGAGGCAACGAAAGAACGGTGTTTCTCGACTCCGGTGTTGTCTTGCTAGGCTGTGAAGCTTCTAAGTCCTCAGACTCAGCCCCTGGATCATCCTCCGAGTCAATTTCTACCTCTCGAGCCGGTCGCTTTGCCCAGCGCTTCGAACTTGCCGCCTGGCGGTTTTCTCTGAGCTCGGTAATTAGGTCTGTACGTATACTTAGCACCCGAGAAGCTAACGTCTCGCCGTGTGTCTCCCAGAATCCCCAATCGACGCCGAGAGCACACCGAATCAGCTCTGGAGTTTCAAGATCGAGCAAGCGGGTTGACAAGAGGCATGATTTGGCGATAGGAAGGAAGGTATGTGCGCCTCCAAACTGGTTTGTGGACTTGTGCGCGGGGACCGACAGCCAGATGTCCTGTGCTGCATCTACAATCAATAACCGGACCCTCTCCAAGGTCGCTTTAGACGGGCGCTCTAATCCATTGAGTACAAGAGGAGGAATAGGATCGGATTGGTTCGACTGTGAGTGCTCGTCTCCCGTACTATTGACTTGAACGCAGACGTTTGACTTTTTGAGTGACCTTGGCAGCAATATTTTGTCCTCAACGCATCCACTGCATCGTGCGCACGGATTTGGCTTGTTTTCGAGTGGGTTTCCGTATATGATATTAATGCGCCGATTGACACACTGTTTCTTTAGATGCGATACAAGTATCTGCTTAAAATACTCGCAGCACTCGGTTTTTGTAGTATCCCGAGTTGCAGCTTCTGCGCTTCCCTCGCCTGTTTCTTGACTCTTCGATTTTGAGCGATCAAGTAGCCCTAGGCCTTTCGAAACAGAGTCCCAAAGTTTGGGATATACATACACATAGCAATGCCCGGCCAGAAGATCTCGTGCAGCACGCCCGAACCGCTGATAAAGCGTGGACAAAGTCTGAGGAGTACCAAAGTTGACAACTCGTGATACGTCTGGAATATCTACCCCGCATCCAAATGCCTCGGTAGCGACCACGATGCGTACCGATGAGTCCCCGCCACGCTTCAAGAACTCAGCAGAGACTTCGTCTTTACACTGGACGCATGTAGACGCATACAAATGGCGGATGGAAAGCCGTGCATTTGAATGGAGGGCGGGTGGCAGAAGGGATCGGAGGTAAGTGACGAGTGTATGACCCCGCGCTACAAAGTCAACATAGACTATCGTCTTAGGGATGTCGGTGGGGCAGGATATATTATCTAGGATGAGCCAGTCAAGGTCGGCAAAATTGTCCTGGGTGTATGGGTGTTGGATGCGGCGGACAATAATGTGTAGGTTTGTGCGTTCGCAGTCCCGTTGGATGAAGCTGAAACGAGGACCGTTGAATCCCAGGCGTTCTTTGACAATCTCCATTGGCTCACCCGACATTAGAGTCCCCGAGACTGCCGCAAATACTACACTAGAATCAAACCTAGTCTTGAGGGTCCCGATTGTGTTGAACGCACTCCGAAAGGCAGGACCATGACTGTCCCCACCCCAAGCAGGTATCAAGTGCGCCTCATCAATAGCTACCATGCTAACACAGCTTTGAAATACTTTATCGTCAATCAACTCCCTCATTTTTTATTTTTATTTTTTGATTCCATGCTTTGAGTCTATGAGCCAATCCGGCTATGTAAGACTGTATTACAATATGAAAGAAAATGTCCCTCAAGTGAAGCCTTGGTTGAGAAGAACTCGGTACCTATGACTACCCAGACGAGCGTACGCCCCCCTGCCGTCCGACCATTCCGTGATCGTTTAAGGCTCCCTATCCTCTCCCAAATACGGTTCGCTCCTGCTCTGTTACGGCGCCACTGGCGGTCTCCGACCTTTCCACCTCCCTTCCACCTCGTACCTCCATCTATTCCTGCTTGGATTTTGGTTTCCTCATCCCTCCTGTCGCGTAGATGTACTGCATTAAGTGTCGCGTGGCCTTCCCAGGGATGAGTAGTGCTCTCATGGACCTTGACGCCGCCCCCAGCGCTAGGTCCTGGATCCTCCGTTGCGCTCGATGTGCTGTGCAATTCATTAAGTAATGTTCGATTGTTTCTGCTCGTTCGTAGCAATGTGTGCGCTGCGGGGTGTCCGTGAGGTTGAATCGATAGAGATAGGATGCGGTTGGGAAATGTCCAGTTCGAAGCTGCACCAGCGTCGCATACACTGTTCTCGAGAGACCTTCCGCCCTTTGACTGAAACCTAGTGCAAGGTAAGCATCGTCCACCTTTTGCATTCTTACTGTTCTTTCTGTCCCTTCCAGCCTTTCTACCCATTTCTCCTTGGTCTTGCTTTTGTATGTTCGTTTCGCCGCAGTTGGGTTAATTGTAATGCCCTGTTCGAGGTGTTCTGGTAGTTCCCCATCTTGCCCATCGCCCTCCCCATCTCCTTGTGCTGCCTCCTTCGCCGCTTTGTCCGCCTTTTCGTTTCCTGCTACATCCACATGCCCCGGGATCCACCTCGTTTCCAGCTCCAGTTCCTTGTTCCTACGCTTCAGAGTTGTTAGCATTTTTCCCAAATGAATAAACATGTGTGTCATATTGTCAGTCTTCTTCGCCAATAGTGTTCGTACCACTGCCTGGTTGTCTACATAGATTTCGACCTTCCTGACCTCTCGTTCCTGTGATAGGAGGTGTAGTGCAAGTTGCAACCCTATAAGTTCTGCTTCGTAGACCTCGTGTTCGGTGTCTGGCCCCAGGTGGAACTTTGCTGTTTTGTCCATCGCTCCTTGTTTGATTAACACTGCCGCTGCCCCAACTTTACCGTTTACCATTGAGCCGTCTGAATAGATCCTGATGGGAGCTGTTGATGCCTTCTCGTCCGATATCGCCTGTTCTTTGGAGTCCGCAATGTGGGCGTTAAACGCTTTGAGTATGTTTGGTAATCTGTTGCTTGCTGGTGAAGGGGTAAAATTGTCAACACATACGTCGCTGGTGAGAAATAGGATGTGTAGCGGTGATTTGTGCGCCTTGGGGGGGCGTTTGGACTCCTTGACTACCGTACTTCGCAGGGGATGTGAGACTGGGAGTGTTATGAGTCGAACGGCGGAACGGTGGCATGCAAGCCTGAGTGCAAGGTCAATAGGTAGAATGCCTGCATGTACCTCCAGCGTGTCCGTCGGGGATGTCCTGAGTGCTCCGGTGATGTTGAGGGCTGATAGGCGTTGGATAGATTGCAGCTTTTTGGTGAATCCGACTGCTCCTGTTTGTCTGCTGTGTCCTTCGGTCAATCGCACTGGGTCCCACCATATGTCCGCGGCGTAGGTAACTTTTGGTGTGAATACGCATTGGTGTAATCTTCGCGCTTAAGGATGTCGCCCGGGAGACCGGCACCCGGGAATTCCCGGTGCTGCGGGCGAAAATTCCCGCAAATTCCCGGCTGCGGGCAGCGAGCGCGAGCGCGGGAATGGCCAAAATTGGTCAAATTCCCGGCGGGATTCCCCGGGAATCCCGCCACTAAGCGCTCAAATGCCCGCCAATTCCCGCGAAAATTCCCGCATATATGCGTCACATACTGAACTATTTAATACAATTTATTTCACATTTTTCCGCCCACCCAATCCTTCCCGCGTAGCAAATCTTCATGTAGACAGTTACTAGCACTATTCTCAAGATTAGACAAACCACAAACCCCATCACATTTGGATGTTCTTTATATCATTAAATAGAGGAAATTCACCACTTTCCAACCATGTAACATATGACCTCATAAAAAATTACTAGCATGAAGAAAAGTGGGAATTACTGCTGGGGGATATTTACCCCTGAAAATGCGCCACACCTGCTAAGGGATTTTACCGTGTATATGCGGCTCCCTTGTGCGCGATTGCTATATATATGCTACAAGATGCTATGCTCAAAATATCAGCATGTTACAACCCCTGGAAGATACTCAAACAGGGGAATTAGTGCTCATAAGGGGGAAATCCCAGTATTAGATGCAGTCTAGGGCAGGAATGAGGGCAATTGAGCAGATTCCAATGAGTACATTCTACTCAGAATTGAATTCTGCATGTATGCGATAGGCTTCACTTTCTACACTTTTGATCACTCATCTTGTACTATGTAGTTGCCTTGTATCCCTGTAGTAGCCCCTATAGGAATACTTGCAAGGAATACATATGTTTACAAGAATTCAGCAGATCAGATAGTTTCAGAGCAGTTACATATGTGTGATAAGATTGTATTATATGTAACATTGGGATCATGAGGACTTTGGTGAGTGAGCAACAAGACTTCAGGGGGAAATAGGGGTATTCTAGAGCTTTTACAGCATTTTAGACACTTCCTGTGATTGGATTAGGCTGAAACCTGGCACATATACTGATAGGACCTATGAAATATATATTACACCCTTACGCTGGGTCCAGGCGGTCTGTGCGTGGCCTGCGTGCGCGATTCGTATTTCTTGGGACAGTATTTGCTTGTTTTCAATAGATTAGAAATTTATTAGCAACATGTAGTATACATATTCGGGATCCCCTGATTTATGCGCATTTAATGAGCTATATACCATGGCAATGTGACGGGATTTGAGGTATGGTGCCCGGCCTTCCCGCACATTCTCGCCATTCCCCGAGCATTTGCGGGATTCCCGGGGAATCCCGCATTCCCGGGTGCGGGAGGGAGCGCGGGCGCGGGCAGAGCCTCCAGGGCCCAATTCCCGGGTGCGGGCAGCGGGATTCCCGGGATTTGCCCGCGCGACATCCTTATTCGCGCTGCTTCGGGTTTGAAGCCGTGTGTAACCTTTGAGACCCTACGGATCAGTAATGCCCATTTTGAGGCCTTTTGCAAGACCTTGGCTCGTTGTTCTTTCCATCGCAGCTGCTCGTCAAAAATCACCCCCAGGAATTTGTGGGACTTCACCGGTTTAATAACAGTACCACCAATCTCTGTCCCTTCATCCCATCGTTCCAACTTCCGCGAGAATACAATTAGTGCAGTTTTTTCCAGTGCGAATTCGGATGTGTACTCCTTTGCCCACGCCAGTGCCCCATTCGATCGTTCCACCATGTCCTTCAGTTTCTCCGTCGCTTCTTCCGGTGTTTTAGCCCTAGCTAGTATAGCCACGTCGTCAATGTACCCTACAACTAGCTCCTTGTCCTTCTTGTTCTTTGAAGCGATGTCTACAAGTGGTGAGTTATAAAATAAGTAGAAAATGCACGATAGGGGACAGCCCTGATCAATTCCGTGAGCGATTTCGAAGGTTTCAGAGGTATAGTCATCAAATCTGAGTAAAGTGCGTCTTCCAGTTAGCTTTCTTTCGGTCCATTCTACGTACTCTCTTGGTATTCCCATCTTCCGCATGTTGTGGGTCAGCTTTGAGGGGCTTGCGTTGGGGAACGCTCCCATGACATCCAGGAAGAGACCCCCCACAACCTCGCTAGCCCTCCACGCATCCTTGATGAACGATGTGATTGTATGCATGGAGTCTGTTGTCGTACGTCCCACTCTCCCGCCAAAGTGGTGTGCCAGTAGAAGATTGTGCTTTTCGGCTATGCGGTTAAGGTCGTTTGCTACACAGGAGGAAAGTATTTTTGAGATGACATTTAGTAACGCAATGGGACGGTAAGCCTTTGGTGCTGTATAGTCCGGTCGATCTGGTTTGCGTAGGACGACAGTTGTTGATAGTTTCCATGCGTCTGGATAGTGTTTGAGTCGAAAGGTTGCTCTGTACAGCGGCAGGAGGTGTGGAATCAGCAAATCTTTGCACTGTTTAAACATGCTGTTTGGTATTCCGTCTGGCCCGGGGGTTTTGTGCATTGCTAGGTTGTCGATAACTTCTTCAATTTGAGCCGAGGTGACGAAATGGAAGGTCGTGACTGGTTCTGGATAGATGTCGTCGTTGTCGTCGTCTTGTGCGTTCGGGTCTGTTTGAGGTGTCTGCACCGGTCTGGGAAAGAAACATCTATAGAACGCATCGCTCTTCTCATTGTTAGTTGTGTGATGCACCGGGTTGCCTTCTTGGTCAGTTGTGGTTAGTGTGGGTACTCGCGTGGCACCCCCATCCGAGATCTCGCTGTTCAAGTACTTGTGTGCCGTCCAGAGGTCTTCCCCATCCGCTTTGTCGATGAATTCGTCCCAGCATTCTTGTTTTGCACTCTCTATGCCGTCCTTGTACTCCTTCGCTGCCTTCTTCCACTCGTCTTCAAGGCCAGGTGGTGCGTTCTCTTTGTGTCGTTCGTATCGGTTTCTCAGGTTGTTCGATTGTTTTCGGAGCCTCTTGAGTTTCTTGTTCCACCATCGCTTGGTGTACGATGTGATTTCTACTGGTGGGATTGCTCGTTCAATTGCGGATTCAATAGCATTGGTAAGCGTGCTGATCCTTGTGTCAAGTTCCTCGGTGGATCGAACTATGCTTTTGGGTAGGTTAACCAGCTTTGTCTCGAGTGCGCACCGTACTGATTCCCAATCCACCTCCTTGAAGTTCCGTCGTATGCAAAGTGGTGACTGTGTGCAATCTAGGTTTAGCTCCGTGAGTATCGGGAAGTGGTCAGTGGATGCTATGCGGTTGGAAGGGGTGGAAGTGCATTTGATGAGGCGTTGGGTGAGGCTTCCTGAGATTAGCACATGGTCGAGTCTGGACTGGTTCTTGGTGGTAAGTAGTTCGTGTGTGGGTACTCCAGGCAGCAGCGCCATGTGGAGCTCGTGGGCGGCCATGATGTCAATGAGAATCTGCGCATCTGCGAGTCTGGCCTCAGTAAATAGGTGTTCGTTCCTTGGCTCGTCCCAGAGAGGGTGGTGTCGATTGAAGTCGCCCAGTAGAATAACCGAAGTGGTACGGGGTAGAGCGCAAAGATGTGTGTTAATGAGTTGCAAAGTGTTATTGTGCGTACCATCGTTGTAGACATTGATGACTTGGACTGTTCCTTGCCTAGTGCGGAATTGAACTACTGAGACGTCCGGCGAAGCAAAGCTGATCTGTTGCCAAACATTAGTGGATAGTTTTTTGCTTATCAGGGTGATTGCTCGAGAACGTGGCTGCTTGTCTTTGAAATGGTTAGTAGGATAAATAGTGTACCAGCGGCTTGTGATGCCCGTCGCCCTGTTGTGGTAGTGTATATGCGGCTCTTGAATAGATAAAATATCCCACTTGTCAGGCGATATGTTATTAAATAAGTCGTGGTGTGCGGTTTTGGATGTGTTTAGGTTAGTTTGCCATATGTTAAGCGTACCGGGTTGTTCATTTGCCATAGGATCGTTGGGTTGTAAGTTCATTCGACTGTCGGGGAGGAGGTGGATTCTGGTTCTGTTGGTGGTTTGCTTGCTCCCATGCCAATTCTCGGTTGTAGTCCCAATCCTGTAAGTTTAGATTGTGTTAGTCCTAGCCCAATAGTGTTTGTCTGTGACGGCTGTGCTATGTTCTCTGGTCGTGGATGCGGGCGTGGGCCAGTTGGACTCCAAGGTGGGGCAGGTATGGGTTGGTAGTCGTTTGGACTGGTTGCTGTGTCCGGCTGTGTAGTGGTGGGCTGCACTTCAGAAGGTTGACTGGCTTCGGTCTCGGGGTTAGGTGGGAGGACAGAGCCCATTGTGGGTCTTGCTGGACGAGGGCGCCGTTTCTGTTTTGTACTCTCGCCCAGAGGCTCCCAGGTCCACTCCTCGTCTGTAACATAATATGTGTAAAACCTGTCTGCCATGTGGTCCTCACCCTTGTTGTTTCCCGTGATGTAATTTGGGCAACCTTTCGACCAAGTGGGGTGCCCAGCAGTTTTGCAGGTCGTACAGTAAGGCCTTTGCCGATTTGTGCATTGCCTAGTATTGTGTTTCTCTCCGCACGTACCACAAATGTCTTCCTTCTTGCATACGTCCGCTCGGTGTCCGACCTGCTGGCATTTAAAGCATCTGAATGGGTCAGCAATCATTTTAGATGAGTATACGTTAACCCCTCCGATCGCCATCTGGCCCCTGATCCATTTGTTGGCTACTTGTTTAGTTCTGCAGTTGACCACCAGATGTGCGTGTCGTTGGTTAGCGTCTCGGCGGTCGGGGTGTCTGATCCATCTAAGGCCCATAATGTCGCCCTTTGCAAGCCCGTTGATCTCTTCGATAGTTTCGAGCGCTCCCTCGCCGTTAATGTTGAATTCGATAGGTACCATTTCTGCAATAATCGGGTATTTCCTTGGTCGGTAGGTTGCTGAAAAGTCTAAGTTGTCAATAAACGCAGCGCATACATCTGGTCGTGTGAGCCAGTCCTTCTGCACTACCCCGTTCATTTCAAGTAGCAGCCCGCCCTGCTTGGCCAGTTTGACTGCAACTACCCTTACGAGTTCTGGTTTACCTTCCATCTCCAATTTGTCTAGTGCCACGTTCGCTCGATTTACCACATCTAGTGGGGCCATACCTGCCAGACTGTTAGTACCGTCGATGACCTCTCCCCCCAGCATAAACTGTGTGTCTCTCTTGAACTCCGATACCCTGATCTTTGCAGAACCATCGCTCCAATTTACTCCTCCCGTTCCCAGTCCGTTGTCTCCCGATGGAGGGTTGAAACCTGTAAAACCTCCTCCTCCTCCTTCACCTGCTCCCCCTCCGCTCGTCAGTCCTAACTCGTCACCCCAGCCTCCGCCTCCAGCTACCCCTATCGCGCCCATCGCACCTGCACCCGACAGCGGTGGCCACATGGGCGCTCCCCCCCACAGGTGTCCGTTACTCATCCCTTTCCCCGCTGCTTGTGCGCTTGTCAAAAGCTGGACTTGTTTCTCCAAATCCCCCCTGATCTTTTCCATCGCTGCTTTCTCCTTCCCTATCGCCCCCATTGCTTCACTCACTTTTGCCTGCATCATTTCCGCCATATTTGCTCTCTTCTCCCCGCATTTCTCAAGCTCCCCTCCCTTCCCTAGAAACCTTTCCTTCGCTTCTCCGAGTCGATCAATTTCCGCTTTGACTTTCTCGCCTTCTTGTTTCGCAATTGCCCGTTCCTTTTCACTATCTTTACGTACCTGATCGATTTTTTCCGCCTCATGTCTCTTGATAGACGTCATTTGGTCTGCCAGCACTGTCGCCGTCGCCTCCGCAGCCGTCTGTACAATGTCTTGCCACAAGAGAAGAGATACCGCTATCATCGTTACTCTGCAGTCGTTCTCCGTGTGTGTCATATCAGTCGCTGTGGTCTCGAGTAAGTCTATTAGGAATTTTGGGGTCAGGAGAGCGTCGGTGCTGATAATTCGTCGGTTCTCTAGGATTTGTTTTGCGTTTTCGGTGGAAATCAGAGGGAGTGGGTCCGAGAGGGAGGTTCTAGGTGTGATTTCAATGTTGGGTAGAGCAGGGGATTGTGCAGGTGTGCCGGTAGGGAGTCGTCTTGTGCTTGTTTTGCGAGTACCCGCTGCGGACGCTGGGCGGCTGCCCAAGGAGGACATAGCTCAGTGTTAGGCAAGACTACTTCTGCGATGCTAGATTCCGTCTAAGTGATAAAAACCAGAGCCAGTACGAGTCAAAAAACTAGGGAAAACAGATAAAAGACGTGTCGACCAGAATTTGAAAAGAAACTAGGTGGTGGTCGTCCCCCAACTCCCTCATTTTAGTGCTGTTCAATTGCTCTGGTGAGCAAAGCACAATTTGATATCGGCCTTGCGCACATTCGGTCCAAAGGTCCCGACCCGCCCCATACGCAGCTGAAATACTATCTTCGTTCAACGCAGCGGCCGTGAGTCCCTTTCTTCTGAGATTTGTGGCCTTTTTTCACTGGTATGTGAGCCTTTCTATCGCGACATCACCTTTCTACTCACCATGTTATCTTGTAAGAGTTTTAGTGGTGATATGACTAGGACAACATCTCGAGGACGCGCCAAAGCATATAGAGAGAATAGCGTCGACTTTCCACTTCCTGTAGCAACCAGCAAAAGTACATTTTTCCCACTCAGCAGTTGCGCAGTCCCCAATCGCTGCCATTCGTGTAACTTTATCCCGAGTTTCTTTTCAGCGATCTGATCCAGTTCTAGCAGTTTGGTACTTGTCTCCCAGTTTTGGCACGGTACGTGAGACATTTAGGTAGTAGGGGTACAGCATTAGGTGCGCGCTCAGCATGTGCAAGTGGTCGGTGATTTACCATACAAATGAAATAGCGATGATCTTCACGATCTAAACATATTGAGACAAATGTCTTAACATCACGGAGTCAAGCGGAAAGAAGCCGGAACGACGCCTCACATGACCGAATTTGCCTCCGAAGTGCACGAAGGTGTCACTGGGGATCGGCAACTCTCGTGTCTTTGATCATGGATTACATAATCAGATTTCGTGCAAAAAGTGGCACCAAATGAATTGCACTCTAATGAAGTTTTCTTATGCCACAATCGTGTCTCAAAGCACGCCGTAGTATATGGGAACATTCGGGGTTTAACTCAAGCAAAAGAGACAGAGGAATAAGAATCAACCGCACGGGTTATTGCTTGTTCAAGCCCGCCTGCTGGAAGCGCCGGGTTTGAGGAATCAGAAACGCAATTGGCTGGAGATGCGATAACCATGGTACCGCTTTTTCGACTGAGTATCACAATCAAGTCCTTTCATTGAGGTTGTGCTGCTTAGCCTCTGATTTTAGTGCACCCCGCAAGTTATAATGACTGAATATTGACTTAACTTTTGCGACCGAATATGACGTGCTCAAGCACTCTATGGACCGGGGTGGGGGTAAGACCTTGACAATTGCTATCTCGCGCTGTGCCTAAGTAACTTCACAAACCAAAAAGGGAGTATGTTTTGGTTTGACAGAGACATAAGAAGAAGGCGAAATGTCCTAGCTACAGAGTAACATATTCGTGTATGCGTGCGCCGCTGCTCAGATTTTGTATTCTACTGAAATACAGGGGTACACTATGCGATAGACATCTTTCTCCTTCCATCCTGAACTTAATTCGTCTATTTTATGTCTCCCATACGTCTGTGCATCAAGAAGGCTCATTGCCATTCTAAATGATCGTTTTCTGCCTCATTTGCACGATTATTGTGGCCGTGCTTGCCCTGAAGCACCTGGTGATCGTTCAAGTCCAACGACGCGCCCCTAGTGGTCTGGAGACAACGATATCGACGCTGTATGTTTTTTCACCACTCGTTACCAAACAGTGACAAACATGCAAATGAGCAAAAGTATATGCCTTAGCTCTCCCTCTCTTGTTTGACAAACTTCCTTTTTATTGTGTAAGGATGATTGATTTTTGTTTCTGAGTTGAAGCTTCGTTTTATTTTCTCGCTCATGAGCTTTAGCTGAGCTTTTTCGTACAAGACCAAAGATGCAATATTTGGATTCACTAAAGCTATCACAAAACTGACTCGAAGGTCAAGCATATAAGTCAGAGCTTTATAGATTCCGCTCGATTTCAAAGCTTGGGGTGCTCTCCTCGTGGAGCACTAAGGGGGTCGGTTTCGGTGCCATCAAGTCTCGCACAGGCGATCATGTGACCTGCAAGATTCTTGGCTGATGGTTGCCGATCCCCAGTGTCACGATAGCAGGAACCCGAGAAGCTGGAGCAGACTGTTACAGTACCACCATGAGAGCTTGCCCTTGGAGTCCGGTGTAACAGTCTGCCTCTGGGAGACTAACGATAGTACACTTCTCCCCTTCCCTCTCTTCTGGCCCATCTTGACATTATGTTTTTGTCTCTCTCCCTCCCTAGACTCGAATATACAATAACACGCCCACATCCCCATAACCACTGGTTTCTGTTTAGCACAATCATACTGTTCTCCATCATTTTGCCGGTCCTGGTCATTGTAAATAGTGAGAATTGGCTTTCCTACCTTCATCGTGATTTAGGGAAGCTAAGTCAATTCAAAGTCGTTACGTTGGGTTACGAGCTGGTTCCTTCCCTCCAACCACAGTTTCAGCACGGCGTCGCACTTACAGGATGGTGGGGATCAGCTCGTTTGCCCCAGCTACTGGGCGGCAGCACTCCACCATGCGAGCCTAAGAGCCTGGGCAAAGGCGACACCTTTCGTATGGCTGCATCACTGTTCGACTATGCAGTCATCAGTACCTGGAATACCTCAAAGGCTAATCCAGAATCTCGGGTACAGAACCAGGAGCGTGTCGAGTACCGAGGGGAATCGTTTGCCAACTGTGGTTTGAACGGGGCTCGGTTCGACTACAGCCTGGTAGAAGACACTCAGACAATAACGGTATGTAACTCATATTACGCATTCGCTGAATGAGCTACAGCGAGACCGTCATCTATCAGGTGGGTGTGATCTGTCGGGGAACGCCCACATATCCAATATATGTGTCGATGGAGACTAAGATGGTATTTTCCTGGCTACTTGGCAAGGACCTGGTGGGACAATACTATGGACCGGACTTGTCTCTATGGGGTCTTCCTGACGCAGAAGCAAACCACTATAGAGAGCTGGCATATGCAGTCCTTGAAGTCATCTCGACCGACTCGCCTACTATAATACGTGGTCAGCATCTCTCGAGCCCCGTTCTCAGCATAACCAGTTTTGCCAAAATATCATTGATTAACGACTTCATCGGTATCAGCCCTTTGGCGAGCTCCCTTACCTATGCAAATGGGACTGCGGCTAGCTGGCCCACAGAGGCTAATCTCTATACTACCTCCATTATTAACTTGATGACCGTTGCTGCTCACACCGTCATGCTCGACCTTGGAATCGCTGGGACTGAAAATATATACCGAAACCCTGCAGCTGTGAACAAAACTCTCGGGCCTAACCGAGCTCCTCCAGGCATCTCACCGGCCGATTGGGCTCAAAACAGCGTGACCTTTCACTATGGGAGCCCTCTTCCTCCATATCAAACCTGGGCTGAGACACTTCGTGCTGGACAGGTGATAACACCTGGCAACGTGACGGGGTTGCCTAATGGCTCGAGCATGGACACAACTTATCTCTGCCCGACCTATAGGCTCAAGCAAACTAGTTCCCTCATGACATCTATTTTTGTGGGCACTTCGACCATGGTCCTGTCAGTCTGGGGTCTGTGGATGTTTGTGACTGCTCTTATCGCGAGAAGGATTAAAGAGCCTTGTGAGTTCATCTCTCGTCGTTGAAGAGCTCTCGTCGAGTAAGTTTGAATGTCTTTAGGCCTGAAATGCACTTGCCCCGACTGCAAGCCCGAATCATTGCTCATATATCAGAATAGCGCCATTTCTAGCGCTAGTGCTCAAAGATACCCATATAGTCGCACGCCAGGAGGAGGTGAAAAGTAAGCGCAATTGTTTTGGGAAAATACTTACAATTCCCAACACTGGTTGATATATGTCCGATTTCAGAATGCCGAATTCGGAGGGGCAGCCCAGCTCGTTTTATTACCGGCGCTCGGCGACAAAGAATATATTTGATGCTGCATCAACTACAACTAACAGAAACTAAAATTGGAGCGTAAGATGTAGTTTTATTTCTTCCTGGAATTTGAAATCAACAGATGTATGACTGTTGAGGCTTTTTGCAACCATATCACAGTGCTTTGGTGATTTAAATGTATGTTTCGTTGTATTGAACAATGTCACTCATCTATGAGATTGTAGAACTGACTAGCAAAACCCCGTCATTCTGAATTTATAGACACTGTGCAAACTGGTTGCGATAAGCAAGAGGCGCACATTGATTCAACGCCTTGCCCCAATAGTATACAGTTTTTAGTACAAGCACTAGTTTTTTTGGTTTGTTGTTATACTCTGCTTGATAATTGGTTTCATTAGCAGTGCCTTTTTTGATATATGCATCCACCAAGCATGCATTCATACACCAGCTATATACTCGTACACGCATACATTTTACTCAAACAAACCACTTCACCCCCGCCTCAACTGTGGTCACACATAGATCCTACAGTCCAAAAATACCATGAAGGCCGATCAACTCCCAAACCTCTCTAACAACCCCAAAATAGATTTTGAGCACTATACGGCGGTCTCTGTGGTCGGGGTGCCAGGCGCTGCACCGCGCCCGCGGAAACCTATATCAGAGGAAATATGTATGCGCAACGTGTAAAAGCAAGGACGCAAATCGAAAATGAAGAGGGTGTCAAAAGCCGGACGAATAGATGGAAAGTAGAATTCGTAGTCTCATGTAAGATTCGCGGATGACGCGGGTTCCAACATGGAACAGACTAAACAAGAGCAATCACTCACCACTCCCACGTCCTTCTCCCCTACCGCGATACCCTCCACCACCTCGTCCACCACGACCTCCCTCTTGGCCTTCCCTCGGTCCCCACCCACCACTGGATCCGCCGCGTCCACGCCCACGGTAACCTCCCTCGCCATCGCCACGGTAACCTCCACGGCCCTCTCCATCTCCACCACGGTAACCGCCACGACCTTCTCCGTCTCCACGTTCTCCACGATACCTACCACGTCCCTCTCCACCTCCACTGTCACCGCGATACCCGCCTTGACCCTTTCCATCGCCGCGGTATTCACCACGTCCACGGTATCCTCCACCCTCTCCACCTTCACCTCCCTCTCCACCTTCACCCCCCTCTCCACCATCACCACGGTACCCGCCTCGCCCACGGCCGCATCCTCGGAATCCGCGCTCACCGCCGAACGATCCGCGCTGGTGAGAGTGACCACGTCGGTTGGGGATCGTGGTGAAGCCGTCGTCTTCGGGTGCTGCCGCGGCGGGAGGAGCGGCGGTATTAGCTGCGGGTCGGGTAATCGGAGTCGCGGAGCCTGAGCCGCCGAACTGGTCTGAGAGCGAATTCGAGCCAGTAGGATATTATGGGAACCGAATAGCGAAACAAAATGGTAAGACCGAAGTGATTGCAAAGGAATCGGGATGGAACAAAAACAAGAAAACACCGG
>MU132223.1:94968-106545 GCA_015039395.1 Ceratobasidium sp. AG-I
GTGAACGGCGACCCACTCTTGCAACTCGCCCATGCCAGGGGCTTCAAGCTCGAACCCTTGTATAAAGTGGAACCCGCCGCCTGAGGTGGAGTGGGTGGGGAAGCCGAGTGCTGAGGGGACGACATCTCTTGCGGTGTGAGGTTCGCGCTCGTGCTTGGTGAGGTCTTCGGTTGAGTCGGGGTGGTATTCGGGTTTGGTGGGGATTTCAGGTTCGGTTGGTTTGAGGAACTCGGTGGTGGGGTCGAGAGGGCTCGAGGGATCGGGTATGAGTGTGCCTGGGTAAGAAGTGGCGAATTGGGGAGTGGCCTCGAGCAGATGGCCATCTGGTGAGCAAAATGACACCGCTAGTGAGAAAAAACGGAACATCGAAATGGTATGTCTGCTTACAGTCGACATCGCCCTAGCTACTCGTCCCAGTCAAGAATCCTTTGACAACTTCCTCAACATGCCTCGGCAGAAGATGAGCGCGGAGAATGTCGCCGGCTGATAAAATTGTATTTCGCTCCTTATTAGAAATGGAAAGATTGGTCGGTGTAGAGTGAGTGATGAGGTTCTGGAGGCGAGGGAGGGCGAAAGGGAAATCATTTATGGAAGAGATGATGTCTGTGTGATCGATCGCGATCGTGTTCAGGTTGAGCTACTAAATTCGAGTGAATAATTTGAGACTTGCCTCGGTTTGTTGAGTAGCTTCAGTGATACACTGCTTGTTCACCTTTTGCTCCTCAGCGCGCTCTTGACTATGGACACGGCGAGAAGCCGTCTCGAAACTCTAAGAATTCTTTAGTTGGCCAATGAGCACATCTAAATATACATGACGCTCACTTCAGCGTTTTTTTCGATTCCCTCCAATTCGTCTGCGCATTGCTATTTGTCCATCCAGACCCACGGTCGTCCGTCACGTCCACGCTGGCATCTCTCTCCTATATCCCCATAACGCCCATCCCGTCCTTCATTAACTCCCGCACGATATCCGTGTCGCCCCTTTCCGTGTTTGAGATAATACCTATTACGTTCTGGGCTGCTTCCAACCTCCCCACTCGCTCCACGGAAGTCATCTAGGTCACGTCCTCGCACTGGGAGGCTACCAAAAGATGCACGCAGGTCAAGTCTATAAACATGTGACCTCCGGGGTTGTTGGGGCGGCAGCAGGGTAGACAGGAGCTCCACGGAGACTGGAACGCCAATCCTGGCCGAAGAACGAGGTGAGGTTACTATAGAACCATGAGAAGCGAATAGCATGACGAAGAGGAGGGGTGTGCCAAGTCGTATTACAAACCTAATATAGCATGTAATTGACGTGGACGGGCGAGGAGCGAAACGGTGATACGCGGGAAAGTAACGCACTGATTGGTGCACATCTCGAATCGTATCTTGTAGACGAAATATGTTCCCATCGCCCGGAGTAGCAGCCGAACCCAAGGAGCTGCCCGACCGGTATTCAACCTGGCAAGGCAATCCGCTCCGGCAGCTCCGACGTCCTTGTCCTTACCACGCCGTTGTCATCGTCTCGTTCCTCGATAACGCTAGTGACCAGATTCGGCTGGACCGTCATCCAATGCTACGATTCCCTCACCTTTGACGATTCCAGCTCGGAATCTTGTGTCAACTGCAAGATTTACTCTCTCGAATGAGCGGCAAAGTCGAGGTCGGCGAGATTAATGGGCCTGGTGACTGAGAGTGATTTTCTGTCAAGCTTTATAGGAATGACGGCGGTGGGTCCATTTGTTTCTGTGTCAGAATCACGTGATGGCAGGATCAACTCGCGATGTGGTGTGATGAGGATCACCGAGCCGTGGAGTGATATTAATTGGAAATCTAACCAATGAACCCGTCAGAGAGCGACTACCACCCGAGGAGGGGTTTTTGCGTTCAGATGACCTTGGTCCAGCTACCTTCATCATTCAGGGATCCTCTGATAGTCTCTTCGACGTGTTTCAATGAAGAATAGTCAAAGAGAACACTGCTAGCTAAAGTGATAACGTTGGCTATAGCTTAAGGATGAATTGGTCGGTCTGCCTAGGGTGGGTGGAAAGCACGCTTGAGAACAGCGAGAATAGTACGACTTTGACATGGATAAAAGCGGGGAAGCTCCACGACCGGCGCCACTGTGGGAAGTCGGTGGATTTAATCCAGGTCCACAGGATTTCCCTGGATTTGGATAAACTCCATCGGGGACTTTAGGCAAATCCCGTGAAATTCGAGGTCCAGAAGAGTCCATTTTGGCATGCGAAGCGTGGGTTTGACAGCTTGTATGGACTTCGGACGGTCCATTTCCGGACTTTAGAATGTCCATATTTGGACTTTGAGATGTCCAGATGGTGGGTTTAGGGCCGGCCTTTTTCTTTCTGTTACTTGACTTGTGAAATCTGCGACGACCCACCACAACTACGACCAACTCAGCAAAACCCACCTTAGTTGAAGGAGCGCTCCTGAGACCTCAGAGCAGGGGGCATGCTCGGGATCTCCTACGAGCGTCGCGAGCACTCCGGAGCACGTGCTCCGAAAAGCCGGGGTTGCTCCAGAGCACTTTGGAGCACTCACGAGCGGTTGGAGCGGCTGGAGATACCCCCCGCTATCCGGAGCGCTCCTTGAACCAAGCCGGATTTTGCTGAGAATCGCTCACACAACATGCCCCCTATTTCCACGCTCCGCTGAGCATGCTCTGTGCTCACTCATATAGAAGTGAGTCAGCGTGTACGTCAACATTACTCCATGTTACTACTTGCCCGAGCAACAACAACTTAGATAACTTGCACTCCCCCTTATGTTCTTCCATGCCCACACGAGCTCCAACGAACCATGCAGTGCTACTACTTGAGGTAAGCCATATCATTAAGGTCTGCATTAGGAAATTATTAAAATTATTTTCTTTCATTTTGTTCACCCCACTCGGGTCCAACACGCCGGGGGGTTTGTGCTTATCTAACCTCTGACCTTATTGCTTACTCGATTGATTTCTACACCACCACCCCAACCCATAGACAGCATTAGCGAATCGATTCGCCCTGGGTGTGCCTGCAGTGTTGTCACACGGCCCACTGAGGGGCGAGACAACCGAGGATACAATGGAACGAGAGAGAGGGGACATGGGAAGGAGAGCGGGCGGGACCAAGGTTGGAAACCGGCCGTACACAGCAAGGACGCGATGAAGGGAACCAGGCATCGATCCGGCAACCAACTGAAGGCGTACGTATATAGCTCATCCACCCCCTCAACTCTCAACGTGCTGGCTGACGCGAGGAGCGACCGCCAGGAGTCAGGCCGGAATCCGGCTGAACGCAACCCGGATGCAACCAAGAGCGCCAGACAGCGACTAGGCAACCGAGCGGAGGCACGTATACCCGATGTGACGACCTTGTCAACCCAGAACGCGCGGGCAGACGCGGAGAGCGAGCGCTGCAAGTTGGCAGCATTTGTACAACGGCACGACACACGAAACGTCACGCACGTGTATGAGGCAGCAACACCCCCTCTCCCGGACTCCAATGACCGCCCAGCTAGGGCACACGGCGACGGCTAACCTAGGGAAAGCAACGACATGTCAGGGCTCACTGTACATACAGCCCAAGACAGGGAGGATACGTGCGCGCGGTGACGCAGCTGCCACCTCTGAACTCAAACGTCGACACACACGGCGAGGGCGAACCTAGGGAGCACGGCGGCGCATCGGGACCTGCCGCACACCCACACCGTAACCGGGACAATGCATACGACCACGAGCCAGCGACGACCGCCCTCCAAGGCGACGCATTGCGAGAGGACATGCCAACGCGCTGGGAACGGCTATCCACACACACCTCGTCCGGGGAGAAACGCACACGCGAAATAGCGCGGTACCCAATCCCCTGCACGCGACTACGACCCAATGACGCCCGCACCCTAGGATCCTGCACGACCGCACCAACTGCATCCCCACGTCCTCATTGAGAGGAATGGGGCGCAGGTGCCGTACGAGGTCATCAAGGTCGCCCACGACACTTCAACAACGCCCGTGCGAGCACCAGCTGCTGAATCCCGCACGTACGGATCCGATAGAGATGCCTAGTGATACTGGCAGTCTTTGGCCCCATGTTTCTCTTTCCGATGTTTATCATTTCTGTAACGATTTATGATCTTATCTTCAATTAATGGATTGAACAAGTAATAAAGACTATTAGGAAAGTCCATAAGCGGAATAATTGGAAAGTCCTGAGTGGGACTTCTATAAGGTCCCTTCCTGGACTTTATTGGACATTTCTGGACTTTAATGGGTCCACCCTACGGACTTCCACTAAATCCGAACAGGACCGACTGGAAGTCCATCTCGTGATTTAATTTAAATCCAAACATGGACTTAGGTTAACTCCACTCACTTCCCCTAGTGGCGCCATTGGCATGCTCATGGCAGTCGATGAGCGGGCTGGCGGACTTGCTGACCTGAGGTAGAACAATGCCACGTGCTCCGAGATAGGTGACTGGTACGTACTGCCCAGCAAAACGGGAGAACTCAGGAGTAACAGACGAAAAGGAACTCCACAGATAGCTGCCAGCTGCGCCAGTGATCCAGTGAGGTGGCAGTTGGCGTCGTCAAAATGGTAAGAGAGATCGCGGCAGAGACAAGGGTACAAGTGAAAGGTTTGGAGCGGTGGCTTCACAAGCCAGCAGAGTAGCCGAGAGGAGAATTTATGGGGGCTCACAACCGGTGTACAACATGGCGATGCGGGAGCCAATCATGTTATCGCCAGGATCTCAACAAGCCTACAACAAACAGAGTCGGCAAGATAATAGCCTAAAGTAGAACTTCCAGGCACGCCATTAAGCCCGGTAGCTGTGATACAGGTGCTGGTGGTTGTTACGGAATGGGGATGCATCAACTCTAATATTGCTGTTGTGCCGGATGCGAAAATGAGCTTGTTATACGAATAAACCAAAGAGAACTGTAATTACCTGATTTTCGAGTATAATTGAAATTCGCCACAGTTGTTAGTGCACAGCAGGTCGTACCAACAATAATCAAAGCGTTGGAAGTGGTGCTGTAGGTGGGTGAGAAAGCCCATCCGTCACGTGACCGTTTGATACTGCGGAGCGAAAGGACACCGTGTCACAAACAACCCAAAACAATGGGCCAAACCCAAATTAGCTATTTTCGCATGAGATAGGTAACAATGTGCCAAGATTAACTGCAGAGCTTCCGTGCACCACACCTTCGTTGCTCTACCCGCCCCCCATATTGGTATTTCTTGGTGGTTTCCATCAGTGCAATCCGTTCTTAGGCTTCGCTCTGAGCAATCACTGTGAAAAGCTTCACATGTAACATTACATGGTTCAGGCATGTAACCGAGTCGGCCCTATAGGACTGGTACGTAAAGGGCACCATGTAACTTTTACAGTGGTATGTAAACTTTACATTGGCATTTAATATAATTACATGCCTATACATTTTACATATCTCCCACATGTATATAGAAAATGGGTAAATATATGCAAGGTGATTACTTACCACCACGTTTGAGGGGTGGCTTTGCGCTCAGACTTGGCCGCTTACTCAGCGCCACTCCTCTGCGCATCCGTCGAACTCGTCCACCACAGCGTCGATCAGGGACCCACAAAAACGCCACGGGACGGCGTCAGCGTCAAGGGTCGACCACAGGTTAGTCCGTCGCCTCATCGTGTCCATGCTTACTGGCAACCTGCCCAGCTAATTGGCAGTTCTGTAGGCCAAACGGTAGTCCCTTATTCATGATCTCACCCTCGTACTCGCCCTCGCCACTCTCGTATCCTCTCTTAAACGTCTTATCTACGCCCTCTTCTACACGACTAGTCGCACGCATCGAACGCGCCGTCTCGGAGTCGATGGGGACCTCGCAGTAAGTCGATTCGGGATTCCGCTGCTTCGCACTTCGTGTGGGTATCGATGATATTCGTCGCTAAATAGCTGGCTGTGGCAATAATTGTCGTCTGGGTGTCGTGTGCGCGCCTCTTCTCGGGTCCGCGCGTATTCCAGACGTCTTGCTGCACTACTGAGTCGGTTTGCCTCGGCAGGCCTAGAACTGACACCTCGGGATCGTTTGTGGTCGTGCAATCGTGCAAGTACCCGCCCTTGTCTGCATAAATTACCGTCTTGCGCTCCACACGACTCTCGGTGAGTGGTCCATCCCCGTACGCTGTGTGTGTGTTTTTAATATTGAGCTCCATCAACTCGTCTTTCGAGTCACACTCGTGTTTGACCGCATACACGCCCTCTCCTAGTCTTAGCTTCTCTTGATGCAGGATCCTTACGTTTGCCCTCGCTTCGACACCTTCATCTCTGGTCTCGTGCCTCGTGACCAAAGGCGGAGTTGTTCTGTAGAGGATGTAGAGTCCATCGCGCTGGGTCCCCTGACCTTCCTGCCGATTCGAGAGCCCAATCCATGCCCCATCTCCCTCGAATCGCACCCCCGCCCCTTCACGCACGGGCACCTGAACGGAGAGCACGTTACCGAGGAGACCCGGTACGTGGTATACTTTTTTTTTTTTTTTGAATCAAGAATCTTTTTTGTCGCTTCGGGGCTACGCCCTATGGTACGACACAGCAGCAGGACACAACAAGAGAAACGGGAGTACAGAGAAAACGCGGGTCGTGAGGGCAGAGAAGGGGGGGAAAAGAAAACACAGTGCGCGGGTCGCGAGAAGGTGGGGGACTATGTAGGTGCCTCGAGAGGCAGGCGAGAAGGTGGGACAAGCGCAGCGCAAGAGGGAGAGGAGAGACGAGGGAACATGTACAAATTATCTAATCAGGTCTGAAAAAGTACGGGTAGCTTTAATGTAATCAAATAGCGGAGACAAGGCATCGGGGGCAAAGAACAAGTAATCCAAACGAAGGAAGTCGGGACCGTGGGAGCCAAGGTATTGGAAACGAATATCAGCAAAGGACGGGCATCGAAGGAGGTAGTGAGCGACTGTCTCGGGGGCCTCTCGGCAGTGCGCGCAGACGGGGGAATTGACTACTTGAACGCGGTGTAAGTGATGTCTGAGTTGGACATGGCCTGTGATGAGACGGAGGAGCAGGGTGGCTCTGCTCCTATGGATGCCGTGGACGTGGGCAAGGAAGTCATGGGGTACGAGGTGGGGGAACCTTTCGTGGTATTTGATTCCCGTCGTGGAGGCTCGCCAGTGGGCTCTGGCGAGGACCTCGTTCTCGGTCTGGAGCGTGCGTTTGAGCGTCGTGGGGTTCCGGGGTGGGCGGTATTCGACTAGCGCACTAGGGATAAGGGCTGGCGGGTACTGTTTTCCTCTCGCGGCTGCTTTCGCTTCGGCGTCTGCTAAGCTGCTCCCCCTGATGTTCGAGTGGCCTGGGCACCACTGTAATTGAACGAACGTTCCTCCTGCTTTTTGTCTAGCTCGCTTGAGAGCTCGCCTGGTGGCTTTGAGGAGAGCCTGGGTTGCTCCCGTCGTTGTGCCGTTGATGCACGAAATGGCTGTCTGGGAGTCCGTGTAAATGGTGGCGTCATCTACAACGGGGATCGACGTGACGATGTGCGCTGCAAGCAGGATGGCAGCGAGCTCCGCGTCCAGGATCGAGTGGTCTCCAACGTCTCCTAATCTTTTTCCAATTGCTGTATTTGTTCCTCCTCCTGTCGTCCGCACGGCCGCCGACCCCACTCCATCCGGGCCTGCCGCCCCGTCCACGTACACGATAATATGAGAGTCATCTGTAAGAGCGTTGTTGAGCGCGCGAGCATGGGTAGGGAAGTCTTCTCTCGCCGCCTGTGGGACCGGGCGGTTGTTCAGGGGCCATTTCTCAAAATCTGAAGGATGACAGTTAGTGAATTGTAGAATGCTTTGGAGCGGAGAAATGTGAGATCTCCGGCCTTTGTGACTCTTCTGTATAGCCTTGTACAGGGGGTGCTCGGGAGGCGCCAACGCGAGGCGGACCACTGCGCGCTGGCAGGCTTCGTTCATCAGGAGGTGCATGGGGAGTAGGTTGGCGTGGGCGTCAAGGGAATCTACAGGGGTGGAACGCATCGCCCCGAGTATCGCTCTGGCGGCGGTGCTCTGAATTCGTGAAAGTCGTTTGGCGAATCCTACGGAGCCGGTGCTTCGAGTGCCTTCGGAGGTGTTGATCGTGACCGGGGAGAACCAGACGTCTGCCGCGTACGTGAATCGAGGAACTGCAATGCTTTTGTAAAGGCGACGTGCTGTTTCGGGCGTGGCTCCGTAGGACATCTTAGCCAGCCGGTTGAGTTGAAGTGTCCATGTAAGGCCGTTGGCGAGCGCGGCGTCGCATTGTTCTTTCCAACGGAGGCCTTGGTCCAGAATCACTCCGAGGAGAGTGTGCGAGGGAACTGGGGTGATTCTCTGTTGTCCAATGACGAGAGTGGGCCTTTCGATGTCTTTCTTCCGCAAGAAGTCAATACACGCCGTTTTGTCCAACTCAAAAACCGAGCTGTGGGTCCTCGACCATTCGAGCGCGCCACCTTCCCGCATCATCATATCTCTGATGGTCTTATGTGTCTGTTCAAAGGATTTACCCCAAGTGACATAGGTGATGTCGTCAATATAGGCAATACAGAGTTCGTTGGGGTTGTTATCGGGGATGCGGACGAGGGGACTGTTGTAAAGGAGGTAAAAAATGACCGATAGCGGGCAGCCTTGATCGATGCCGTTAAGGACAGGGAGTGGGTCAGATTCGTAGTCGTCGAAAGCTAGCGAGGTGGTACGTCCATCTAGCTTGGCCAGCATCCAGTTGATGTAAATTTTTGGGACGCCAGCAGCGCGCATGTTCTTGGCTAGTCTCTCCGGGTGGGCGTGCGGGAAGGCGCCTTTGACGTCTAGGAATAAGGCCGAGGCTACCTCTCCCCGGGCCCACGCATCTTTCACGGTTTTGGCGATAAGGTGGAGCGCGTCCGTGGTGGTGCGTCCCGCCCGGCCTCCGAAGTGGTGTCGCGGGAGCCACCCATTGGCTTCAGCTAAGTGGTTGAGGCGTTTAGCTACGCAAGCTGAGAGTATTTTGCTCGAAACATTGAGGAGAGCGATCGGGCGATATGCTTTGGCTATCGAATAATCTGGTTTTCCGCCCTTTCGGAGGACAGCCGTACGGGACTGTTTCCACTCTTCTGGGTAGATGCCTAGGCGCAGGGAGGCTCTGAAGATGGGGAGGAGGTGGGGGGTTACTAGATCCACGCTCTGAATGTAAACATTTGCCGGGATCCAGTCTGGGCCGGGCGCCTTATTCGGCTTCATGGCTAGGATGGCCTCCTTGATTTCCTTCGAGGTGATGTCCAGGAGATCGGTTACGGCTGGGCGGTCGCGAGTGGAGTGAGTGTCGGCCGTCGGGGGAGGGGGGAGCGGGAAGAAGGCTTCGAGTAGGATTTGGCTCTTGGTTTTGTTGTCGCTAGCAATCGCTGGGGAGCCGTCGGCGAGGGTGTACTTGAGGCTCGGGACCCTTGCCCTGCCGCCGTCCGAAGGCCCCCCTTTGAGGCATCCTGCCGCTTTCCATACTGTTTCTTCATCCAGGTTTTCCAGGAATTCTTCCCAGTGCGACTGTCGAGCGTCCTTCTGTGCCTGTTTATAGAGGTTGCGTTGAGCCTTGAACTCCGCGTGCACTGGGTCGTTCTTGTCCCACTGTCGCCTGAATGTGAGCCGGGCCAACGTTCGGACCACTTTCTTCTGGGCCCTTAGCTCATTGGACCACCACCGTTTTGATCGGATGTCGAGGGTGAGGATGGGGATGGTGTTGTTGATGGCCTGTTGTTAAGGATGTTGTGCGAGCAACCCGCAATGCCCGCACCAATACAAAATAGGGTCCTGGGAACCCTGTTTTGTATTGGTGCGGGCACTGCGGGTTGCTCGCGCGACATCCCTACCTGTTGTATAGCGGTCCTGAGATCTGTGACACGCTGGTCAAGAGAGAGCTGGTCTGGGATAACCCTAGCGTCTGGGAGCTGTTTGAGCAGGGTCTGTAGGCGGGATCTGAACTTGGCCCAATCAGCCTTAGCAAAGTTGGGGCGGGATACTGTGGGGGCGAGGACAGGGGCGGAGGCGATTGTCGTCAGGATGGGGATGTGGTCCGTGCACGGAGGGCGAGCTTCTGGGGCAATGTCACATGAAACGAGGGTGTCTGCTAGGCTGGCCGACATGTAAACATTGTCTGGGCGCGTGTAGTTTTTTGATGAGGTGGATTGGAGTGTGGGCAGGTCTTTTGGGAGTGTCATCGTGAGTGCCTGATCGGCGACGAGGTCAAGGAGCGGTTGGGCGAGGTCGAGTGCGGACTGGGTGAAGAGGTGGGCGTTGCGGGCCTCATCCCAAAGGGGGTGGTGACGGTTGAAGTCCCCCAGAACGATGGCAAGTTCACCTGCGCGTGCCTCCCTAAGTAGGGTTGAGACATATGGGATTGACGAGTTTGCTTCGCATGGGTTGTAAACGTTGATGACCAGAACAGAACCGAGCGGGATTTTGATTCGGATCGCAGTGACGTCCGGCGATGGGCATTCCACTTGCTCCCATTCGTTTGTGGAGATTTTGGGGTTGACGGTGATGAACGAGCAGGAACGGGGTGAGTCTTTCTTGAAGTGCGTAGACGGGTATACGGGGCGCCATCCAACAGGCGGGCGGGAGGATTTGAGGTGATCTAAAAAAGGTTCCTGAATAGCTAGAAGGGAGGAGTTGCGGGCGATGGAGTCGTGTGCAAGCGCGGTTTGCGCCTCGTTCGATTTATTAACATTGAGCTGACAGATGGAGAATACGGGCTGATTGGTGCTGGTGTTGGGCCTATTATTCATTGGAGGTTACTATGGAGGATACTGACGTGTACGAGGATCGGCGGGAAAAGCTGGTATGGTGCGGGGAGGACGGGCGGAGGCGGAAACGGTCTGCTGCGTTTGGCTGCGATGGAGAGTACCTGTCTAAATCGGCAAGGAAGCGGGAGGCGTCCAATGCTTCGGCAACTGGGGAGACTGGGGTTGGGACTGGGACTGGGACCACCGCAATTGGGGACACAGGGACTGGGACTCGGACAGGGGCTATCGCCATCGGGGAAGGAGGTAGATGCACAGGGGCGTCTCGATTGCCTGGGGGAGCACGAACGGGGGAGGTTGCTCGCTGGGAGCCAGTCGGACGGACTGGGGCAGTGATGACAGTCTCGTCATTCCATCCAGTGGGTTCGTCTCTGGACTTGCGGGCGTCTCTCTCCTGCTCGCTTCTGCCTGACCATCGGGGCCTGGGGAAGTACCCATAGAGGTTTGTGTGCATAGGGCGACGGTCTTGGGAAGGGGCTGGGGCAAGGGCTCGCTCAGGTGCGGGAGCAATTGCATTAGCGACAGAGGGGGCAGGTCCGTAGGCCAGAGAGCGGGGAGGGGCTTGTGGTTCAGCGTCGCGCGAAGTGTTGAAGAATCGACTTTTGTTCTCTGGTCGCCTGAGGTTGAACAGTTTGCACTCCTCTCGGAACGTCGGGCATGCTCGGTCATACAAGCAGTGGGAGTCCGTGTCGCAGCTCACGCAGAACTTCTTTTCCCGGTTGTCACAGTCGGCCGAACGATGACCACCTCCGCATTGGCTACAGATATCCCCTAGACCTCTGCACTTTTTGGCCATGTGGCCGTACTTCTGACAACTGAGGCA
>MU132223.1:117979-140083 GCA_015039395.1 Ceratobasidium sp. AG-I
ATTAAGTTGTAAACAGCGTGGTGGGCGTCTATCATTGGTAAAAGCCTATACCCTCAAAAAAAGCCTAACGTTATTACCGTGGAAGTTAGGTACCTCCAGGCGATGGGCACAAACTCACTGGAAGGCAGGCCGGTTCTAGACTCGGTAGGCGCCCCTGATTCCCAAACCCCGAATGGACGAGCAGGAAACCGCCACTCAAGGTATATCTACCTCATGCTGGAGTAATGAGTACACAACATCTCCCCTTCTCCTCGTTGACCTGCCTACCCCACCATGAAACTACATCTGCCACGTTTCAGACCTGACCGCGAACATCCATTTCATGATAACAAATATTTTCTACCTTTCACATTTGTGGTTTTTTTGATTGGAATCCCGTTTCTAATTATGGCGAATAGTGAGAAATATTTTACCAATGTTGAGCGGAGTTTGGGCGATAGCTAACCCATCCCCAAGTCGCATATCAGGGTTACGAGTTAGCTCCTTCATTTCAGCCAGATTTCCGACCCAATACCTCATACGCGGGCTGGTGGGGCTCGACTGTTTTGCCTGGCCTGTTGGGTATGGACAGCCCACCATGCGAGTCCAAGGACCTAGGTCGAGGGGACATCTTCCGTCTGTCTGCATCACTGTTTGACTACACGGTCATGAGCACCTGGAATACGACCAATGTCACTTCAGACTCTCAGGTGCGAACCCAGGAGAGGGTCGTGTACACGGGCGAACCATTCGACAGCTGTGCCGTCAATAATGTCCAATTTGATTTCAGTGTGGTGGACACCACTCAGACAGTAACAGTGAGTTGCTCAAGTCATGCGTTCACTGGGTGACCAGAAATTAAACTTTTATTTGGCAGGTCGGAGTTGTTTGCCCGGGAACTCAGGACTATCCTGTCTACGTGTCAATGGAGACAAAGATGGTGTTTGCCTGGCTGCTGAGTAAAGATTTTGTCGCACAGTACTACGGACCGGGCATGGATTTGAGTAACATCGACAAGGCCGGCCCGAATGACTACCGGAAGCTAGCTTTTGCGGTTCTCGAGGGGATCTCTACCGATTCTCTAACAATCATGCGCGGAAATCATCTCTCGAATCCTCTCCTCAGCTTAACCGCGCTGGTTAACATGACGTACGTTGACGGGATAATCAGCCCATATCCCAGCCCTGTGTCGAACCTCGTAACGTATCTCAATGGGACGGAGTTAGATTGGCCACCAGAAGCTAACATCTATATGGATTCCATTTATAACTTGGTCAACGTTGCCGCTCATACAGTCAACCTCGATCTTAGATCCAATGCGTCCGGAACCATCTACCAAAACATCTCAGCTCTGAACGATACCATCACCCCTAATTTACCTCCCCGTAACATCAGTACAACCGACTGGGCTCGAAAGGGGCAGTCATTCTACTATGGCCCCGTCACTCCTCCGTATAATACCTGGGCCGAAATGATCCGCGCTGGGGAGGTAATCAAACTTGGCGAGGTGACAGGGCTGCCCAATACCTCGACCATGGTCACCCTTTATCTCTGTTCAAGCTACCAGCTAAAGCAACTCAGGTCGCTCGTGATGTCTGTATTAATCGGCACCCAGTCCATGTTCCAGATAGGCTGGGTGGGATGGCTGGTAATTCTAGGTTGGCTATTAAAACGCCACTGTAAGTTGGATTCTGTTTTGACATGATTCGGGAAATTGATTTCGATTATTCATAGGCAGGAACTGCAAATGCGAGAATTGCGACCCGAAATGCCCGACGTGTATTTGCGGCACTTGTAAGGAAATTCACCCGCCGAGCGACCCAATATGTCTTAATTGTGAGTGCGGCACGCGCGTGGAAAGTCAATCACCGAACGATCGCGACCTCGTCACCAACATGAATCCTGGCACCAATGCCACTGGTTTCAATAGTCACACAAAGACGTGCGATGAAGAGTAGGCAAATTTCTGCTGACACGATTAGGACTCCTCACGCTGACATATGCGTTCCTAGAATGGCTGATTCAAGGAAGGCCCCTCCTGGCTACTTGTCTCGGCTTTCTTACCTTAGCTCTAGCTCAAAGGGCTAAACCTGAAGTGGGTATATTGTGCATTTAGGTTCCTTGCCATAGGAAATAGTCTTTAGCGTTATCGTGTGCATTTTTCTGTAATGCTGTTCATGATCTGTGTAGTCTGCGGTCCGAAATTAGGCAGGGAAAATATTGAATTGCTAGCATACCTGCTTCAGTTATGGTAAATCTATGATTGAAAATGAACGCGATAGTACAGACGCGGCGCACATACATGATATAGCAAAAGACACGTAGGCCATACGACAGTACACATAGTAGTGTTACATTCAAGTTACAACATATAAAGAAAAGTCATACCAAAGTCCCATTCGAAGGCAAGCACTGGCAATTGCCGGACTCACCAACCAGCATGATTGTGCCAGTTATTTCGAGGGCTATGTCATCCTAGCAGGTGCATATTATGTGATAAATTAAATAAATGTATGTCTAGTTGTATTATCTGATAGCAAGTGATAGCTCTACAATTCAATGCTCCCAAACTAAGGGGCGGTGGGTATTGGTGCCACGACTTGCGCAGAACACATGATGGACGCCAATACCCATCATTAGTGTTCAGATTATACTTCTTCCGCGGCAGACATCAAGACCGCATACTGTTTTTCTTTACCGACCAATCTACAGTAGGTATGATTTTTGGTTTCCAAACGCCTTGTTGGTTCATGCATCCATCAAGCATGCACTCATACACCACTCGTACACTCATACACGCATACATTTTACTCAAATGGACCACTACACCTCAAATTCAGCCACGCCTGCCCATACACCCAACAGTCCAAAATATCGACGAGGCCAACCAACTCCCAACCCCCACCAATATCGGCATAACAGATTTTGAACGTTATGCGGCGGTCTCGGTGGTCGGGGTACCAGGTGCTGCCCCACGCCCGCGGAAGCCTATAGTGAGGAAATTTGTATGAGCAATGTGCCCAAGTAGGAACACAGGAGGGGATTTGAGGAGACAGACGCCAAAAAAGAATAGATGGAAAGTAGAATTCGTAGTCTCAGGTAAGATTTGCGGATGACGCGGTTCCAAAACGGAACAGACCAAATAGAAACAATCACTCACCACTCCCACGTCCTTCTCCCCTACCGCGATACCCTCCACCACCTCGTCCACCACGACCTCCCTCTTGGCCTTCCCTCTGTCCCCATCCGCCTCCAAATGAACCACGTCCACGTCCGCGGTAACCGCCCTCACCATCGCCGCGGTATCCTCCACGGCCCTCACCATCTCCACCACGGTAACCACCACGACCTTCTCCATCTCCACGGTCTCCACGGTAGCCACCGCGTCCCTCTCCATCTCCACGGTCACCGCGATATCCACCTCGTCCCTCGCCATCACCACGATATCCACCACGTCCACGGTATCCTCCACCCTCTCCGCCTTCACCGCCCTCTCCTCCCCCTGAACCACGGTATCCTCCTCGTCCGCGATATCCACCACCTTCACCTCCCTCTCCACCATCACCACGGTACCCGCCTCGTCCACGTCCGCGTCCTCGGAATCCTCGCTCGCCGCCAAAGGACCCGCGCTGGTGTGAGTGACCACGTCGGTTGGGGATCGCGGTAAAACCATCGTCCTCAGGCGCTGGAGCGGCGGGAGGAGCGGTAGTAGCCGCGCCGGCCTGTGCAGTAGGCGTTGCAGAACCTGAGCCGCCAAACTTGGCTAAACGTAAAGAGTCACAGGAAGCGAATAACGAAACGGGGCGGTAAGAATAAGATAATCGACAAGGAAGATTCGATACGTACCTTGTAAGCTATCCAGAGACGGCAACTCGTCGTCTCCATCATGAGCAGCCCAGTCTAGCGTCGCAGCCACGGCGGGATCCGAAGTTGCGACTAGATCGGCTTGTGCAACCTCGACCTCCCTCGCCACATCCCCATAATCCTCTACACCCTCTTCCTCTTTTCCCTCATCCGCCACCGCGTCAGGCTGAACGGCCACCCATTCTTGCGACTCGCTCATACTCGGGGCGTCAAGCTCGGACTCTTGCATAAAGTGGAATCCGCCGCCGGATGTGGAGTGCGCGGGGAAGCCGAGGTCTGAGGGGACGACGTCTGCTTCGGTGTGTTCGGCTTCGGGGTAGGACTCGGTGGGGTCTTCGGTTGTGTCGGGGTGGTATTCGGGTTCGGTGGGGATTTCAGGTTCGGGTTCAGTGGCTTCGAGGGGTTCGGATGTGGGGTCGAGAGGGATTGAGGGGTCGGGGATGGGTGTGCCTGGGCGAGGGGCGGCGAACTGAGAGGTGATTTCGAGAAGACGGCCATCTAACGAGCAAAAACGACACAGTGATAAGAAAACATCGAACGTCGGGAAATCATATCTGCTTACAGTCGACACCGTCCCAGCTACCGGCACCAGTCAAGAATCCTTTTACGACCTCTTCCACATGTCCCAACGGAGGATGAGCGAGGAGGATATCGCCAGCTGATAAAATCGCATTGCGCTCCGCATCAGAGATAGACAGATCGGTCGGCGTAGAGTGCGTGAGGAGGTCGCGGAGGGCGAGGAAGGACAAAAGGGAAGTGATGCGGGGAAGGAGCGACGCCTGCGTGATCGATCGCGATCGCGATCAGATTGATCAACCAAAATTAAGCAAATAATTTGAGACTTGCCTCGGCGTGTTGAGCAGCTTCGGCAATACGCTGCTCGCTCGCCTTTTGCTCTTCGGCGCGCTGCTGAGCATGAGCGCGGCGTGTAGTCGTCTCGAGAGTCTAGGATATGTTTAGTTAGGTGATGAACATATCCAGGCACCAATGACGCTTACCTCGACTGTCTTTTTGATTCCCTCCAACTCTTTGATTCCAGCCTCGAGACTCGGCAAAGTGGCAACCACAGCTTTTTGGTCATCGTTGAGCTTCTCAGTCTGGGATTTGTACTCGTTCGCGCGTTGCTGTAAGGTCGAATTAGCAGATCTTCGCATGATAGCCATCCAGACGCCGACGTACCACTTTCTTGCCCAGAGCCTTGACACGTTTCGAGATAGCCTCCACCACTACACTCTTCTCTCCGCTAGCAGGCTTGGAATCCTCCGCGTCGGTGTTGTTGCCCGTGTCCGGACCAGCACTCGACGCAGGCGCAGGGTTTGCCAACAACACTGGGTCGACCTTCCCAGTTTTGATGTCCTCCGCATCCGGAGCATGGTCCGTCAACGCAGCATCGTGCGCTGAGGCTACCAGTGTCTTGAGATTCGACTTGCGTTTCTTTTTCTGGTTCTTGCTCGGTATGACTGGGGGAGGCGCACCAGGGACGTAGCGGGCGGCGGGCGGTGTACTAGTAGGTGTACTAGGGGCAGAGTCTGTCGTCGCCATGATTTTATATCCTACTATGTATGTGAGACAGGCTTTAATATTACATGGCTGACTTTAACTTACGTTCGCCTGGACTCTTCACGGTTCGATGATCGTTTTCGGAAGCAAATTGTGATGTGTCTTCTTCCGAACCGCCACCATGACCATCCCCACGTGACTAAGCTGCTAGTAAAGCTAAGCAGTGCTCGCGTTCAACGTTCTTAGACACTTTCGAACAGGGTAACTTCGTAGCGACTCTAATTCATGGAGGTAATATCATGTTCACTATTCATCATTGCTGAACATGTGATATTCATACAAATAAGCACACTGCATTCAGCTCGTCACTCTCACAAAGCTCAAATTACTAACTGTGATAGCCAAAAGAATACTAGTGCCGCAGCACGTTTCAGCTTCTACATGTGCGAATCACTACTGTATAAAAACAGTATCATAACAGCACGTGTTGGCGACAGTTGTATACTCAATCTGGATGCGGGTCAACATCGTAAGTAATATGTAGAACGCTTAACTGAACGGGGGAAATAGGGAACCTCAGAATTGGGAGACTATACGGTGGGCTCTAGCCGCATGTATGTGCTTGGTATACATTTAATCTAGAATCAGCTCTTGTGCAGTACGGATCACCGTAATGCCTAGCAAGCGCTCAGCGCGTCAACAATACTGGGGTTTCCAGGGAGCGCCTCGGCGCACCAATTTGCTCCCAGGTGCTCAGGTTCCCGAGCAGCCTCCGGGGCACATGCTACCGAGTTCTCCGGGGGCTGACCCGAAACCCTGGGGATTCGGGAGCAAGACCACGAACTGGCCATGCTTCCAAGCGCTCCCGCGGAATTCTCAGTTTGACTGCGCGAGGCTATTACACCCCGTCTGCCAATCGCTTGGATGAGGGTAACTTCCCGAAATAGGGGCCGTGAAATACTCAATGAGACTTGCCTCATGTTTCACAGCTATGCAGCGCAACACTTGTTCCGAGTAAGCGGATTGAAGAGCACGTAAGCGCTCGCGAGCGCTACCTTTGCGATATGGTTAAGAGGCTATAGGACTAGCTGTGCAATCACTTCCCATTTACTACACCCCGAGACACCTAGGATCTGCCCACTCTGAGTGTGCGGTAAAGATGGACCTAAATCCCCAGGCTGGTGACGAGTGGTTGAGTCCCGCAGACCTGCTTCAGTTAATGACCGGTGTGGCAACTGAGGAATCCGAGAACGAGCACTGGGATTCTTTCTCCGAGAATCCAACGTTGGATCGGGCTTCGGATAGGTATGAGTAGGGTTGCGTTGTAGAACTATAGTGCTCTAACTTCATAATCCCAACGTCTCAAGTTTTCCTGGTCATCTCAACACAATCATAGGAGTGGAAGACAGGGAAAGTTGTTTGATTGCTTCAGACGAGGTTGGCTTTCTAGGCACTCAAATTCAGCCCAGCGACATCTTGGATATTCTCGAGCACGTATGCAGCTCAGAAACCAACGGAATCATCAACAACCAAAGTCTTAACCTGCTGATTACGAGGTTCAGCCAAAATGAACTCTCTAGCGAAGACAGTGATACAAATCTTCCAACTACACTTTTCGTTCTTAGCCAATTACTTTTGAAACGAGCCAACATCTCAGGATCGGTTGTAGACGCTGATCGTGCGATTGAGTTCCTGACGAAGGCTGCCCGAGTCAGTCAAGGCGAAGCCACCGTTTTGGTTCCGGTCCTGCAGGCGCTTGCAAAGGCGCACCAAAGGCGATTTATGAGACATGGGGGAACCGAAGATATTAACATGGCCATAGAATATCAGAATCAAGCTATCGCCTCTACGGGTGATCGGCACGAGAATTATGGATTATTCAAGGGGGAACTCGGAAGCCTTCTTTGGCTACGATACGGAGCACTTGGGGATTTAATTGACCTCAATGAAGCAATTGAATGTCAAATCTGGGCTCATGATTTCAATACGGACGCGGATGACCACAAAGCCAACACACTCAACAACTTGGGTAACTCATATATGTCCCGGTTTGAGTGTCTAGGGGATCTTGATGACATCGCCAAAGCGATCGATTGTCAGACTCAGGCAGTCCTGCTAACCCCAGAGGGACATCCGAACCGGCCCAGTCGATTGAGCAACCTAGGCAACTCGTATTTGTGTCAGTTTGAGCGTCTAGGCGAGCTAGAATGCATCGAAAGGGCGATCGATTGTCAATCAAAGGCAGTCCAGCTCACTCTAGACGGACATCCAGACAAGCCCAGCCAACTCAGTAACCTTGGTAGCTCATACGTATGCCGATTTGAGCGTCTAGACGAGCTGGATGATATTAGCAAGGCGATCGAGTATCACATCCAAGCAGTTGAGCTGACCGCGGAAGGGCACCCGGAGACACCTAGTCGGTTCAGCAACTTGAGCGTCGCCTACATTTCCCGCTACGAGCGCTTAGGCGAGGTGGATGACATTGATAGGGCAATTAACTTTCAGAGCCACGCAGTTGAGCTCACCCCACAAGAACATCCGAAAAGACTCAGTCGAGTCAACAACCTAGGGATCTCATACAAGTCTCGATTCGAGCGTCTAGGAGTGCTAGAGGATATCAACAAGGCGATTGGTTATCTAGACCAGGTAGTTCAGCTCATCCCAAAGAGACATCCCAGCGCATCCAGTCTATTCAACAACCTCGGACTCTCCCGCAAAGCGCGATTTGAGCGGCTAGGGACGCTTGATGACATTATTATAGCGATCGACTGTCAGACCCAAGCAGTTGAACTCACCCCCAAGGGACATCCAAACACGTACGGTCAACTTGGCAACCTGGGTAACTCATACATGTCCCTGTTTCAGAAACTGGGGAATCTTGATGACATCAGCCAAGCAATTGATTATCAGGTTCAGGCGGTCCTGCTGATCCCAGAGGGTCATCCGAACCGGCCTAGGCAACTTAGCAACCTAGGCAATTCGTATTTGTGTCAGTTTGAGCGTCTAGGCGGGCTGGCCGATATTAGGGAAGCGATCGACTACCAGGCTCAGGCAGTTGAGTTTACCCCAGAGGGACATCCAGACAAACCCAGTCATATCAGCAATCTCGGCATCTCATATCTATGTCGATTTGAGCGTCTAGGCGAGCTTGAGGATATTAGCAAGTCAATTGAATGTCAGACCCACGCAGTTCGTCTCACCCCGCAAACACATTCAGACATGCCCAATCGATTCAACAACCTAGGAAACTCGTACCTGTATCGATTTCAGCGTTCCTATGTCCTGGATGACGTGGACCAGGCGATAAATCTGTTTCAGCAGGCGGTGTCTCTCACGCATCACCATGATTCCAATTTGCCGGCACTGCTCAACAGCCTTGGTATAGCATACTCGCATCGTTTCAAAAATGGAGAGAGCATGGATGATCTCAACAAGGGGGTCGAGTGGTCTCTTCAGGCCATTCACAAAACTCTTGACGGGCATGTTGAGAAGCCTTCCAGGCTACACAACCTGGGCAATCAGTATATGATGCGATTTCAGCATCTCGGAGAACCAAAAGATCTCGGAAGCGCCATTGAAAATTACACCCGAGCCTTGCGACTCCTCCCGCCGAATCATGTACAAACCTCTATGATCCAGTATGTGCTCGGATCAACATGCTTGCGCCACTTCAAGAAGCCTCAAGATAGAGTGACAGCTCTTGGATACCTTGAAGCTGCCGCACGCTCGGCTACGGGCATACCCAGTGTCAGGTTTGAAGCTTCGAGAGACTGGGCAAAACAGCTCATCACGTACAACCGCTCGGCCTCTCTACCTGCACATCGCACTGCTATGCAGCTTTTGCCGGAGGTCATTTGGCTTGGCACGACTTTCAGTCGTCGGTATGAACGTATAATTGAGGTCGGTACGGTAACCGTTGAAGCTGCTGCTGCGGCCATTTCAGCGCAGAAATACGGGTTAGCACTTGAGTGGCTTGCTGAGGGGCGTTACATCATTTGGAACCAGATATTGCAGCTTCGTACGCCATGTGATATTCTGGCGTCGGTTCAATCAGTACTCGCGCAGAAGCTTCAAAAGGTGTCCAGGGACCTTGAATGTGCCAGCAGGCGAAAATCAGCCGTCGTGTCCATCGTGTTAAACCCGGCGACATTGGAGCAAGCTACTTCAGATCACCACCGACTAGTGGGCGAATACAACACGCTTATAAGCGAAGTTCGAACTCTGCCTGGGTTTGAGGACTTTATGCGTCCAAAACGGGCCGCAGAGTTGATCACAGGCGCGCGATTAGGACCGGTTGTTGTTGTCAATATTGACGCTCATAGATGCGATGCTCTTATCCTTGTGCCTAGCTCCGGTGACATCAAAACTGTGTCTTTGCCGGATCTCTCACAAGCCCTTGTTAATGAACTACATGACCTCTTGCGGAGCTCACTTAGAAGTGACGGAGTTCGAGAACGGAAACTGCGCAGGGCAACAGAGACGTCTGACAAGCACTTTCTGCGGATATTGTCGGTGCTGTGGCACAAGCTTGTCAAGCCTATACTGAATTCCTTGGAACTTACAGTACGTGAAACCAACCTTCCGCCATTCCCATGAGTTTATTTGTCATTAATAGAGACGACTACCGATCGATCAGCTACCACATATCACTTGGTGTTCTACCGGAGCACTGACATTCCTCCCCATTCACGCTGCGGGCGACTATGCCCTCGAGGAGTGGATCTTTGATTTTGCCATCACGTCCTATACACCAACGTTGAGCGCCCTGATACCCTCAGAACCCTGGCCGTCCGACAAAGTTCCTGGAGTGATTGCGGTTGCCCAGGCGATGGCCCCTGGCTTCTCCCCTCTACCGGGCACACTGATTGAACTCGAGTACATCAAGAAACACGTCAAGGATGTACCATGCATACAGCTAAAGGGCACACATGCGACTCCTCAGGCTGTGCTGGACGCCATGGAGAAGTATGAATGTGTTCATCTGGCGTGCCATGCCTCACAAGACATAGACACCCCATTGAAGAGTGGATTCGTGCTACATGGAGGCATGCTGAGCTTGGAAGCAATCGCTCAACGATCATTGGGAAACAAGAGCTTAGCATTCCTGTCTGCATGTGAAACAGCAGCAGGTGATCTGAAGTTACCCGATGAGGCGTTTCACTTGGCAGCTGGGATGCTAGTGGCAGGGTACCCCAGGGTTATTGCAACGATGTGGTCAGTTGTGGACTGCGATGCACCCTTAGTGGCAGATTATTTCTATCGAGAGCTCATGACAAGTGGCGTTCTGGATTGTAGTCAAGTGGGGCGAGCTCTGCATGCGGCAGTTGATGTGTTGAGAAACAAAGTTGGGATTCAAAGTTTCACACGCTGGGTTCCTTACATTCACATTGGTCAATGAGTTGAATGAGAGAATGTTTCATTTTGTTTATGACAATGTTACTTGTAATAAGTGTTCTTGTTGCTTTCAATGTTACTTTTTTCATTCTATAACATTTCATGAATCTGGAGTGATGGTTTTTGTGGGTGTTGGAGCAGAGGCTTATGGTAAGAAACAGGTTTATGTGAGACAAGCTTTAATATTATGTTACTGACTTTAACTCATGTTCACCTGGACTCTTCACGGTTCGATGATCGTGTTCGGAAGCAAATTGTGATGTGTCTTCTTCCAGACCCCCACCACTCAGCAAAAACATGTTCAAGTAACAAGGTGGCCAGCCAAGCCGGTGTTCAACCAGCATATACAGTACCCTGACAATTAGGTTCATAAACAAAGCCTGCCCAGTTCCTGAGGAAGAGATTTGCTTCAAGATCATGGGGGGTTTTTTTCTTTTTTTTTCAATCAGCAAATCTTTATTGTCGTTCAGGGCTATGCCCTATGGTGCGACACTACACTGTAAAAGCAGAGACACAAACAGAGGGGGAACTGTACTACGGACACAGTTAACTAGATTATCACAAATATCCTGAGGGAAAGGCTAGACGGTGTCGCGACCCCTAAATGGGAGGTGTGACTTAGAGTATTGGAATGAGGTTGGTAGCTGCTATGGAGCAATGGAATGTGGAGGGTGTATATACCCGAGGACTAGTTCCTTGCAATGGTGCAGAGGGACCTAGGTAGTAATGGGGGAATGTCAAGGGATTTCGACTTGAGTCTCCTCAGTCGAAATCCTGCTGTATATATAGTACTCTAATACAAATAAGAAGCGTATACTAACAATGGTACAATAGATAAAGGGATGTACAATGGTGCAATAAGAAGTTAGAAGTGTCTGTTGCTAAGCGGGAACAATAGAGATGGAATATTAGGGAAGCAATGTCTTGTCTTAGTAACTCCAAGGGAACTCTGGGGGATTAGGTAACAGGCACCAGGATCATGTGACCTAGGAACTGTTCTGATAGGCGCCGGATAAATTTGACAATTAGGGAATAGAATCAAGGGGGTCGATCCAGGGATGCGACACTGCCCCCCCTTCTAGCGTCTTTTGGCGGAGTCACAAGCGCGTTTGAACTGGGCTTTGTGGTACCTTTTCAATTCCTCTTCCGCGTTTCCTTCCAGGTTTTCCTTAGGTTCCCAGGTATCCTCCTCAGGGCCATAGCCCTTCCATCGAACTCTGTAAAGCCAGCCATCCTTCTTTGTTCTCCTACTGACTACGATTTCTCCTACTTCGTACTCCTCCTCTCCCGATTCCACAATTACAGGGGGTGGTTCCTCAAAATGCCTCTCTGGGTCCTTTTTGGCCTTAGATAACAGCCCCACATGGAACACATTGTGCACCTTCATGGTCACTGGCAGCTGTATGCAATAAGCCGCCTTTGACACTTTTTCCAGGACCTTGAAGGGTCCGAGGCACCTGTGGTCAAGTTTCTTGGATGGTCGTGTGGTTTTCACATTCCTTGCTGACAACCAGACTTTTTCTCCTACTTCGAGATCTGGGAACTCTGGTGCCAAGGGATCAACCATTCTCTCTTTGGACAGGCGTAGGGCACTCTCGATCTCGGCTTGTGCCATCTTCAGGCTTTTGGTGTGCTTGTCCGCTTCTGGGGAGCCTGAACTAGTGCCTGATGGGGACATGACGGGGTTCCTTCCATAGACCGCTTGGAAGGGTGAGCGTTCAGTGGCAGCGTGTTTTGCATTGTTGTACGCAAACTCAGCCAGTGGCAACCAATGTGCCCAGTCATCCTGTTCGTGATTGATGTAACCTCTGAGGAAGTGTTCAACCAACTGGTTAACCCGTTCTGTTTGGCCATCAGTCTCTGGGTGGTATGCACTTGAAAACGCCGGTCTGATGCCAAGCCATCTGTGGAGGTGGCGAATAAACTTGTTGTTGAAGACAGACCCTCGATCAGATATTGTTTTCTCTGGGGTACCATGTAACTTCCAGACGTCCCTTAGGAACAGGTCCGCTAGTTCCCTTGTGTTCATGGACTCTTTGCAGGGTATGAAGTGGCCAAATTTGGAGAAGGAGTCAATGACTACCAGGATGCTATTAAAACCATGGGAGGTGGGGAGTTTGACGATTAGGTCATAGGAAATGTGCTGGAACGGTTTGGATGGGACTTTGAGGGGCATAAGTGGTAACTCTTTGCTAGGCGCCTGTCGGATTCTTTGGCACACCTCGCATGTTTCCACAAAGCAAGTTATCCAGCTTTTGACTCCAGGCCAATAGTATTTCTGTGTGACGAGTTCAAGCGTTCTCAGCTGGCCTGGATGTCCTGCCATCGGGGAGTCATGAAAGTTGCCCACAAGATCCCTCTTTATCCCTTCATCGTCAGGGACCATAATCTTCCCATTGTACCATAGTAGCTCATCTTCCCATTTGTACTCCTTGAACTTGTTCTGAACCGATGCGGGGGTTTCTGAGTTGTCCCTTTGTACAAATTCCAATCCTGCCTCCAGCAAGGGGTCCAGTTCCAGAGCAAGTTGGATTGCTCCTTGGATTTCTTCCTCCGCCGGCAGCTCTTTTAGTGCATTTGCAAAGTGCTCATTGGATAGCATAATCTGGGGTGCATCTGGCGTATCAAGGTAGTCGGCTTGCCTGGATAAGGCATCCGGTTTGTCGGATTGCTTTCCCGGCTGGTAGTGGATGACGCAGTTATAAGAAGCTATGATTTGTAACCACCTAGAGTGACGGCGATTGAAGTTGCGGGAGTGTTGCCAGTATTCAAGGTTCTTGTGGTCAGAGAAGACAGTGATGCTATGTTCTGTTCCTTCCAGATATATCCGCCAGTATTCGAATCCCCGTATGATGGCCAGTAGCTCCTTGTCATGGGTGTCATAGTTGCGTTCAGGAGGTGAGAAGCTCTCAGACATGAAAGCCACTGGGTTTAGTCTTCTGTCGTCTTTTCTTTGACTGAGTACGGCTCCCATTGCAACTCCAGAGGCATCAGTTTCCAGGTAGAAGGGTTTGCTTGGGTCTGGGTGTATTAGCACAGGTTCCCGACATATTCCTTCTTTGATTCCTTCAAATGCTGTCTGCTCTTTTTCGCCCCAAATCCATTCCTTTCCTTTTTGTGTGAGGTTGTGTAGAGGTCAGGCAATAGTGGAGAAGGCTGGTATGAACCGCCTATAGAAGTTCGCAAACCCTAGGAAAGATTGTATGTCCTTGACCTTCTTGGGGATTGGCCATTCCGCAACTGCCCTGACCTTTTCTTTCTCCATTGACATGCCTTCAGGGGAGATGATGATTCCGAGGTAGGGGACTGTTGTTACACTAAACAGACATTTTGAGGGTTTGCAGAAGAGTTGGTTTCCTGCTAGACATTGGAGAACTTCTTTTACATGTGCTTCATGTAGGTCCAGGTTTTTGGAGAATATCAGGATGTCGTCCAAGTAGACTATTACATTTACGTCGATCAGGTCTCGAAAGAGTTCATTCATGAAGCGTTGGAATACGGTGGGTGCATTGGTTAAGCCAAACGGCATGACAAGCCATTCAAAGCTTCCATATTTGGTCCGAAAGGCTGTTTTGTACTCGTCTCCTTCCTTGACCCTTACATTGTTGTAACCCCATCGGAGATCTAGTTTGGTAAAGATTTTTGCACTCCGTAGTTTGTCCATGAGTTTGTCCTGACGAGGTAGGGGGTGCCGGTCCCTGATGGTTACCAGGTTGAGCTTTCGGTAATCCACGACAAGTCTCAGGGTTCCGTCTGCTTTCTTCACAAACATTACTGGTGCTCCCCCCGGAGATTTTGTTGCTCGGAGCTTTCCTTGTGCAAGCCCTGTGTCAATCAACTCCTTTAGTGCTTTGGATTCACTTGGCGTCATGCTATAAATTGGACCCATTGGCAATGCTGATCCTTCTGTCATGTCGATAGAGATATCGTAAGGTCGATGAGGGGGAAGTTTGTTGAATTCTTCTTCCCCAAATACCTTGAGGTAATTGTAATAGGCCAGAGGTATTTGGTCCATCAGGGGGACTTGAGGTGTTTCATAAGGCTCATCCATGGCTGCTAGGGTTTCTTCAGGGGGGTTACAGTTCTCGTTGCAGAATTGACTGGGGAATGTGATCTCTCTTGTTTCCCAATTGATTGCAGGGTTGTGATGACTGAGCCAGCGTAATCCTAGTACCATAGGGTAGGTTCCAAGGTCACAGACTAGGAAGCTGCTGGGGGATTTGTGGTTTCCGATTCTGATTGGTAACTCTACTTGGTGCCAGACCTTTCCTGATTTAATAGAGGACCCATCTATTGTCCTGAGGGTTTTTGGGGTATTACGAGTTAAGGATGTCGGCCAGGTACAACCCGGGCATCCGGTGCCCGGAGCCGGAGATCCGCGCCTCTGAGGCTGTGCTCGCGCTCGCGCTCGCGCCCGGGAGCGGGCACGCCGGGCACAGGTGTAAATGCGGGTATGCGGTGTCAGGTGGCGGGCGCGGGCATACGAGTGGCACGCGGGCAGCCGGGTATGCGGGCAATCACAAAACCCGGTGTAGTTTGGCAGTGTCAACACTGCGCCGTGGACTCAACTTTGTGCACAGAAATGGAAGCATTGTGATTATCAAAACCGCCCACTACAACAACTATGTATGTATATCGATCAAATTAGTGACTATTTCGCCTGTGCAGCCCCCTTTCCCTTTCCCGCCTTCGCTGCGGCTGCTGCGGCTTTACCTTTGAGAGGGAGAACGAGGATGCCGGGACGCACCAGTCCGGCCTTAGAATACGATCCAAGTGAAGCGGCGGCTTCAATCGTTGCTGGCGCAAGATTATGCCTGCGCTTACTCACGATCGAGCCAGCAAACGAGAATGCTCGTTCGACGTCCACGCTCGACGCTGGAGTATACGAAGATTAATAAAATTATTTGAAAAAGACAGTAAGAGACTTACCGGGTGTACTCAACACGTCGAGGGCCATTTGAGTCAGTCCCAGGTATTCGTTTCCAGCGCACCGCTGGCCATACCACCACGCGAGCGGGTCAAGCACAATCGGTTCGCCATCCGTGCCGTGCTGGATCAACGGCTCCGCTAAGATATAAGTTAATTAATATAGCAGCTAGCCGATGATATTAACTAGGACATACCTTCCACAAACGTTTTAACTGGGCAGACCGATGCTGGCTTCGCAGTGCCGATAGAGGCGTATACCTTGCCAAGGTAGCCCTAAGAAGACATAAGCACAATACAATTAAGAGATTAAATAAATACTTACCTTTGTGTACAAGAACTGCGACATCTCGGACACTGTCGCCGGCTTGCTTGCTGCAGGCTTGTAGTGGGCGGACCAGCAGTTTTCGGCGATCTCCACCGCCGTATCGATCCAATCCTTCTCCCACCCTGCGGCCTTGAAGTAGTGAATGCGCATCGAAGGGTGTAGCACTAGGGTGGTTCAATCAGATCGTAAGAGAATGCTTGTGAGTATTAAATAACTAGGAAGCGAGTTACGCACGCATGGCAAGGCGGTAAAGCTCAGACTCGTCGGTTTTCTCGTAGTACTTATTGAGCACCTGGCGTCCGCGATTGGCAGCCTGTCGTATCCAGAGCGGCAGCCTCGTGGCAAGGCACATCTCGCTGTATTCGCAGTTGAGCCCGTCGTAGTGCACGATGATGTCAGCCATCATTGGAACGCCGGCTTGCGAGAGAATATTCGTCACAATTGTTAGCGGCTATAAAACATCAGCAAAGTGGGATTTTATATAGAGCATGTAGATAAACTCACGGATAATACCTGCAAGAGGCCTTGAATGACCTTCCTATCCTCTTTTCGAAGTAACAAGTCCCTTGGCGTGTAGCGCGTTGTTGTTTGGAACTTGAAACTACACAAAAATCGTTAGCTATTGAGATAGATATTGTTACAGACCTCGTACACTCCATCCCAAGTTCGATCGCAGTCGCGAAGCATGACCTCCGATGAATTCCAGCGGGTTTTGTTATCGCGCTGGATGTTGTGCGGCATTTTGACCTTCTTCTCGACGCAGCACTTGCGGAAGATTTGTTTCGCCCTGGGCGTAAATCGTATGAGATGGGCGAATCTTGCTACCTAAAGCATAGTGATGAGATTTATAAATAAAATGTACTTAGCACAAGTGGTGGGAGCGACTCACCTTGAACAGTACCATTGCGGCACGTGCCTGCGCTTGCTCTTCCGCCGATCCCTTAACCATTTTTGGCAAATCGATCTCCACATTACCATCTTCCTCAGCCTCCTCCTCCTCGACATCCTTCTCAGCATCCTCCTCAGCATCCTCCTCGGCATCCTCCTCAGCATCCGTCTCGTCGCCATCCGGGTCTAGCATCATCGATGGATCTGTTCCGTCGTCATCGTCGCCGTCATCATCGTCCTCCTCAATCTGTAAAAGTTAAATTATCTAGAATTACATATCCCATTCTCTAGACGTGCGTACCTGATCATTCACAGTAGTCGGCCCTTCCTCCGGCTCATCCTCGTCGTCACTGTCTCCGCGTCCGTGCGCCTTAATCAAATCACGCCGCTTGGCCCGAAACGGCGCTGCTATAGCCTAGTAATTGTTTGTAAATAGTTAATACAGAATAATAAAAGATGGACTAAATGGACATACCACAGCGACTAGGTTCAGTACATGCAAAACGCAATGTACGCGTGCTTTTGTTCCTGTCAGTCGCTTCATGCCGAACTTTGCCAATTCCTTCATCATGGCAGCGTTATTTGACGCGTTGTCGCACACGACTCCCCAAACCTTCCAGAAAGTCAGCTTACGTGCATACTCACGTTCGTGCGACGTACCTGGTTCGCAATGTTAAACTTCACGAGAACAACGTGAAGTAACTTGGCAAGCTCTACGCCAGTGTGCACTTCGCTATAACTGCATGTAAAGTTAATTAGGCGTGCACTTAAAAAGATAGAGGGGTACTTACTTTAAGCACTCCAGCACAAACCTTTCTACCGTAATTTTTCGGGCACCTAGTGATGGCGATGACGCAGCGAGGTATCGAAAAATAACTATACCGAGGAAATCATAGCCGTTCCCGCTCTGAAATAGATCAAGGGCAACATGAAAGACTCCGGAGTGTTCCTAAATTGTCAAATTAGCCTCATTCACGTATTTTAGAATCAAAATGGTATTACCGCTAAAGATTTCCTAATATCGTCTTGAGTTGCCAGGTATATGCGCCGAACGTCCTTGCTAATGGTATCGCGATGCGGTCGGTGAAGGCGGGCATCGGGATGGAGCAGCTTTTGCAGCTTTGATCAATCAAGAAATCATTAGTATAGGTTTAGCGAAACGATGAATGACTTACATGTCGATCATTTACAATACAAAATGGCCGAGCGCTCTCTGCAGTCCAGAGGGCAAAGCTCTCGCGCACCTGTTCGGCGGTCATACGTGAATTGTTACCTCCAGTGATACCAAACCCAGCTAGTTGGTGTTGCTGCTTAATCGCCGAGGGACAACGATGTAGGTGCCCCAATAAGCCGGAAGTGGTGGAGACACCAACCTGACGCCGGGTGATCCCGTCACAGCTAGGGTTGAGAATCAGTTATATACGCTATTATGCTACCTTTGAGAGTGAACTTACGCTTTACATTTAAAGCCGTAATGTGTAACAGACTGGTCGTCGTTATATAACAGAAAGGGATCCTCAAACGAATCGTAAAGAGGAAGCTTGCTCTCCTTGATGCGACCGATACACAGAGCTATGTAAAAACGCTTAATATATGTCATATATACCATAAATAACACTCACCGAGCTCAACTTCCGGGACCCCGTTTGCCCGTTTCAATGCGGTGTTCTTCCGACGTGCTTTCTTCGCGTTATTACTAACATTTGAATCAGCAGTGGACATCGCAGAAGATGTTTCCACCTCTGTCTCTGCAGGTGTGGGATCGCGAGATGTAGGCAACGACGGAATGGGATCCTCGTTAGGGTCAACAAATACGCGATAACGGGCTGAAAGAACAGGGCGGTAAATACACGTCGCTAAATGGTACTTTAGGATAGACGTACATGCAAGGGGGCTTGAATTCGCTCGGTTTCTTTTATTGGGACGCATAATAGTTGAGCTACGGGGCCGGGAGACTTAAAACGAGAATAAGAATGGGCTAGATGAATGCGTGAACGTATGGCTAACCTGATTTGATCTCCTCGTCCTCGTCCTCGTCGGAGGAGACAGGCGCCAGATGAGCCATTGGGTGGTCAAGGGAGCGAGGGTTTACCTGTACGGATACCAATTCTGGACAGGGTCACGTGATGTTGTGTAGTCGTAACTGCACCACGACAGCGTAAAGACCTCCAGCACAAGAGGGTGCGCACACCGCCTTGTGCTATACTGCACCTAAGGTAGGTCATTATTTCGTATCTCCATTGTTCTTTTAATCTAATCCTCATTTTCATTTAGCACACTTCGGCGCGCGATGTACCCACCACGAGGTCACTTTGACAGTTTTTTGGCCATTAGTACGTCTATCACATATCTCCTATGTGCATGTTGAGCTAACTGTTTGAGCTACTAGCGCGAGGGCCTGGGTGTGCGACCTATGCCTACAATTTCTTTTCCAGCAACGGAGGGATGATCCGTGGGGGGACCGCGTCAACTGGAGCAGGATGGTGCTCCTGGGCTAGCCTTTTCGGCTCGCTCGACGGGCTACTTGGCAGTGTCCCAGACCAACAATCCCAAACTCGCCAACCTGCTATGATCCCCGGTGGAGCGCTCGACCTTGGCGGTACACGCCAGCCTCTACCCGTAGACCTAGATGAAATCTGGAGCATCATGGCCTTTCTCCGTGTGCTCCGCGTTGTCGTACGATACTTGACTGCGGCTTGCGCGGCTCTGCTCGAAAATGGACAATATAGGGCCGTGAGCGTGATGCTGGACCTGGTCTGGGCACATATAGCGTTGGAGCTCAAAGGGAAGATTTTCGATACGCTTGCGGCCTTTTGTGAGGTCGGAGACGAGGTGGGGGTTGGACAGGGAGTAGTGAAGTTGATGTGGGTTCACCTCGAACGGTACGAGGTTCTTCCCGTGCGCTCTGTGGACTCGAACGCGGTTGGAGGGATGGGAGGGTGGAAGAACAGCCGAGGCGTCCCTGCCGAGCTAGACAAGGTCGAGCCGCCCGCGAGACAGTACCCCACTATGATGGTGTTCGTACAACTTCTCAACAGTCTCATTCGAGCCCCCGAAACCGTACCTGACAATTTGGGGAGTGGGCACCGCGTACCCGGAACCGGCCCATATGCACGCTTCGTACTAGACGATGTCTTGCTCCAGGCCTCAGAACGGGAATACGCCGACCCCGCCGATCGATGGCGCATTACCGAAGCCTGCCTTTGATTTGTCGAACGCTCTCTCGAGGGTTATGATCTGGGCGCGCTTGTCTCCAAAGAATGGGGCAGCTCGAACCCATCTGTGAGGGCTGAACAGGCCGCTGTGGTGCAGAGGTTGGTACAACATCCCGGATTCGGGGTGTTGTTGCGGGCCTTGGCGGACGAGAGGCTTAGGGACGTGCTGTTGGGAGTTGTGGAGACTGGGGTGAGGGGTATGGAGAACTCTCTAATGCTGCGTCAGCTCCAGGCCGGGGAGTTCTATTTCGGGTGGTGCCTACTCCGAACGTTGCGCATTGTTTCCCGGGCGCTGGAGGTCCAGGATGCGTTCATCGAGCTACTGGTACCGGCTTCAAGGCAATTGTTGTTGGACGTAAAGGTGCCGAGCGTCGTGCCAACCTTGGACTCTTGCTCTCGGTCAACTTCTTGACCACACTCTCGAGTGGTATTAACTGATGATTCTTTTACTTTCGCGGGTGCGCGGCACTCACCCAACCTCGGGAGTTCTATTTTGTCTTGCCCTGACCAACCTCGGATTTGTATCCAAGTTGACCTAATATAATGTATATTTCTCGAGAGACACTAAGTGATCACGCAAGTATTGCGAGCAGGGCCGGCAGGGCAAACATAATATAATTAGTCATTCTCGAGAGACTTTCAGTGACCACGCGAGCATTGCGAGCAAGGGCGGGCAGCGGGAACTCCCGCAAATGCGCGAGCACGTGTGGGTATTGCGGCGCTTAAACGCGGGTTTCCCGCGAAGGCCCGCCGGGCATCCGCGTGAAATTTGCTCTGCCCGCGCTCGCGCCCGGCACCCGGAGCCGGGTTTTTCCGGGTTTTTCCGGGTAGGATGCCCGGAATTCCCGGGGCCGGATTACCCGGCCGACATCCTTATTACGAGTGATGAGGGGTAACCCCCATTTTTTAACCAGGGAGCGATTGATGAAGCTTCTGGATGCCCCAGAGTCTATTAGGGCTTCGGTGGTTTTTTCCGCTTTTCAGGCAAGTGTATGAATTAAGGATGTCGCCCGGGTAACCCGGGTGCGGGTTTTCCGGGCAACCGGCCCGGAAAAACCCGGGAAAACCCGGCCTCCGAGCGCGGGCATGGCACATTTGACCAAAAAGCCCGGCGGGCATCCCGCGAAAGCCCGCCGTTAAGCGCCCTAAAACCCGCCAATGCCCGCGAGATTTCGTAAGCATATACAACAGATGGCTGGCTATTTTATGCAATTTATCTCACATTTTTCCGATGATTCAGTCCTTTCCGCGTAGCTGTTTTCTCCGAAGCCCTTTTTATCGCACTTTTCTTGAAATTTGAGTGACCACAAACCTCACCACATTGTAATATAAAGCACACAGTTAAATAGAGTAAGTTCAGCTGACTCCAAATATGTTCATCATGCCCTCAATATAAATTCCTACACCAGAGAAAAGGGGGAATTACTGTAGGGGGAAATACACCCCTGAAAATGCGCCACATAGACTAAGGAATTTGACCGTGTATATGCTGCTCCCCTGTGTGCGATCTCTTTACATATGCTATGGGAAGCTTTATGCCAAAATTCAGCATGATATGGCTTCAGGAAGGGTTCCAACAGGGGGACTTGGTTCTACAAGGGGGGAAAAGCAGCATTAAATGCAGTCTGAGACCTGAATGAGTACATTTGAGTAAATTCCAATGAGTACATTCTACTCAGAACTCAATTCTGCATATACCTAGGGTTCTGCATCTTTTTCATATCTGATCATCTTATCATTTCTAGACTGTAGTCCTGTATCTCTATAGATGCTACAGTGGGAATGGTTACATAGAATACAGATACTTGGAGGGCCTCAGTAAATGAGATAACTTGATAGCATATACTAGAAATCAGTGAAAATCTGTTCTGATTATTGCTCAGGTGAAAAGAAGTCTACTTGGTGAGCAACAAGACTCATAGGGGGAATAGGGGGATTCTAGGGCTTGAAGTACATTCCTGACACTTCCCATGATTGGATTGGGCTGAAACTTGGTACATAGATCCTTTC